>VMDO01012568.1:0-61714 GCA_007922755.1 Pedetes capensis | reverse complement strand
CAACTTGCGATCCTCCCACTTCTGCCTCCTGTGCCTCCTGTAATCCCTCCTGCCAGGATTACAGGCGTGCGCCACCGCGCCTGGCTGTTCTGACTTTTGATACTGAGTTTTCCATCATTTCATTCCACAAATCTAGTCAGTTTAGTTCCTGTATATTCCATCTTTTGGCTTCCATGTGTATAGTTAATGTTTCTGTTGGTGAAAAAAATGTATATTCAGTGAAAAGATCATTGATCTGACACAGTTCTGTCATGTGATCTCCAGCATTGTTTCATTACCAAAGCAATATTTTCCAACTACTGAGCCTTCTTCTTTGTTTCCAACTTTTGCATTCCAATCAACAGTAATTATCAGTACATCCTGATTGTATGTTTGATCTATTTCAGATTTTAGGAGCTGGCAGAAATCTTCCCTATCTTCATTTGTAGCCTTAGTGTTGAATGTGTAAATTTAAATAAGTCATATTAACTGGCCTTCCTTGTAGGCATATGGATGTTACTCTACCACTGACAGCGTTATACTTCAGGACATATATTGAGATGTCTTTTCATGATGAATGCAACCCCAGTTCTCTTTCCTTAATCTGTCATTCCCAGCATAGTAGACCATGATTATCTGATTCAAAATGGCCCGTACTAGTCCATGTTAGCTCACTGATGCCTATGATGTCAATTTCTATGCACTCTATTTCCCTTTTGACAATTTCTAATTTCCCTAGATTCATATTACGTGTATTCTATGTTCCAGTTATTAATGGATGTTTACAATTGTTCCTCCTCATTTTAGGTTGTGCCCCATCAGCAAATGGAGGTCTCTTGGGCTTTACTCTATTCCTGTCATTAACTTAGGCTCCACTTTGAGGAGGCAACTCTTCACCAGTCATCTTTTTAGTGCCTTCTAACCTGGGGGCTCATTTTCTGGTACCATATCTGACAGTGTTTCTCTGCTATTCATATGGTTTTCAATGGCTGATTGCTTTGGGACTGGGCTGCCGGCTCCTTCTCCCTAGTCTGTGTTAGTCTGGAGGCCCAGCTGAAACCTGTCCACCCTGGGTGACCCCTCTGGCATCTGTAATACTGGTGACATAGCTTTCTGCCTCACAGTAAGACACAAGCCCTCACAGTATGACAAATTGACAGACACATGGCAAAAATATATGGTAAGAACTAGAAAATGAATTTATCATAAATTTCACAGATTAAACACAAGATTTCAAAGTAATTTCACTGATGAAAGGGAAGGTCATAGCCACATACCCAGAACTCCATAAAGTCTGTTCCGGCTCTTTGGTCCCCAGGGCAGCACAAGGCTTTGTGAGGGTCTTGTGAATAGTGACACTGCCTTCTAGGTTTGCCTTTCAAAACATAATGAAAGAGAGGGTGATGGGAAGTCCGTTAATAGATCAAAGTACATTATTTACACGCTTGAAAATGTCACAATGAAATGTATTATTTTGTACAATTAATCCATGCTAATAAAAAAAAGAAAACGGGTAGAAATATTCTTCACAATGAAATGGAGTTCAGTTTTGATGACAATCAGAAATACTGGCAACACAATAATTAAACTTTCTTGTTGATATTGAAAGCCTATCCACCGTAATACTTACTGTGCTTATCCGATTCAAAGAGAAGAATAAAAGGATTCTTTGTCATATGAGAAAGTCTAACAGTTGCTCATTACTGTTTAGATGTGAGAATTAAGGCTATCAGTCTGCAGGCAGCCACCTGCCCCATACAGATTTTTCAGTGAGCCTGAGGAGTTCATGACTAATAGCTCTGTAGTTTTTTTGCACTGAAAAATGACAATTTATATCATATTTCAGCACTATTATAAATTGAGAAGTAGTTAAATAAAACATTATCTCGACACGAAACCAAGAGAAATATGGAACAACAATGATTATTTTCCCTGGAGTTTCTGTTATTCATGTCCCACATGAATATTATTTAATTTTAAGGGAGTAATTGATAATCTTATTTTTTAAAAAATAATTGCTTCAAAAGAATTCAGTAACAAATGTCACATCCAGAACAAACTGTGTTCATAATTACTTAGCTTAATAGAAAATACCGGTAACACAAAAGGGAGCATAACAGTATTCAACCCAGTGTTATTTCAGCAAACCACTCAGGAAAAACATATCAGAGTTTGAAAAAAGAATTCAAGTGTTTAAAGTTCTAGTCACCATAAAAGGAGCCAGAAAGACCTCTTTATTTCTATAGAGAAATGGTGTGGTCAATAGGCACAATAAAGATGTTCACAAAAATACTGGTTCTTTTCCTACTTCAGACATTTGAAATCTTTGGCAAATTTGCTTAAACTTGTTTCTTCTTTGGTGATCAGAATATAGAGGATCATCTATCTTCTTAGTCTATGATCAAATGAAACAATGTCTGTAGACTAGAACCTTCTGCATAAATGTGAAAGAGCATTATTATTCTGTAGCTCAGTGAGCATAAACAATCTCTCACAGACCATAGTAATTTTCCATTCTTTCTGTGGAGTTTTTGTGCAGGCAAGCTTACCATGCTGTAGATAGATTCTCCCTTCTCTTGAAATTGAGTTTTAATTCACAGTTTTTGAACTTCTAAAGTTGTTTTTTTAATCATGTTGTATTTTCTGTGGTTTTCAGAATTCAGAAAATTAATATCAAAGATAAAAATGAAAATAATACAAATATATTACAAACCTATCTCTCCTTTCCCTAAATTAAAAATATAGGAGAATTAGAAAGAGTGGACATAGTGTTATTATTTGAAAACAACTGCTATTAGTTATATTACTTCTCCTTTCTTCCTTCTTATGCATTTTTGTTTGCTTTTTTTTTTGCAGTACTGGGGGGCAGTGAACCCAGAGCCTCATGCATTCTTTGCAAGCGCTGTACCACCAGGCTGCATCTCCACCCCACTTTTTACTTTTTAATTATGAGTCAGGGTCTCATTAAGTCATGCAGGCTGCCTCTGGCCTCAAACTTGAGATCCTCCTGCCTCTGCCTCTCAAGTCAGTGGGATGACAGATGTGTTCCACCATGGCCAGTGTTTTTTGCCCTCATATCCTCCACTCTCTTGGATAGATTAAATGTTTCCATTGGTTTGAAAGTTACATATTCTCTTCCTTATCTCTTAGTGCTTACACATATCACATTAGAATGATTCTCAATTCCTTAACCTTAGGAATTTGTACGCCTTCCTGCAAATAAAATATATACCTTAGCATACTTTCACTGCATTCTATTTTTTCTTATTACTGTCTATATTCATGTTTGTAGAATTCATTTGTGGATTTTGAATATACTTTTGTTTTTGCCTTTCCTTGCTTATTTTGAGAACCATACCTTACTTTTCAGAGTCCTTAAGATATATATTTTTTTGGTTCAGGCCATGTTTTCATTTGTTCCCTTGTAACTTTAATGGAAGCATAATTAACAAAAAATGTATCCATGTAAGGTGTTTAACGTGGTGGTTTGATATAGGAAATGATTACCACAACCAAGCTAATTTGCATATCTGTCACTTACATAGTTACCTCTCTTTGGGCAGTGAGAATACTAAAGATCTACCCTCTTAGCAAGTTTCAAGCATATAATACCTTATTACAAATTACACTCACCATGCTGTACACTTGATCTTCAGCATCTATCCATCTTATAGCTGAAGGTTTATACTCTGACCAGCACTCCCCATTTTCCCCACCCCTCAAGCCTTGGCAACCACAATTCTAATGTCTCCTTCTCTGAGTTCAACCTTTTTAGATTCTGCATATATATGAGGTTGTGCGTTATTTGTCTTTCTGTACCTGGCTTATTTCACTTAGCATAATGTCCTCCAGGTTCATTCCTCCTGCCATGAATGACAGGATTTTGTTCTTTTAAAAAGGTGAATAGTATTTCATTGTGTAGATGCATCACGTCTTCTTTGTCCATTTATCCTTTGATGGACACTTAGGTTGTTTCCATGCCTTGGCTATTGTGAATAATGCTGCAATAATCATAGGAGTGCAGATATCACTTTAAATAGTGCTTTTATTTTCTTTGGATGTATACGCAGAAGTGGGATTTCTGGACAACATGATATTTCCATTTTTTATCTCTGCTGAATTTCATAATGTTATGCTAATTTATATTTCTACCAAAAATGTGTCAGTCTGGCTTTTGCCTCATATCTTCATTAATACCTGTTATCTTTTGTCTTTTGATGGTGGCCATCTTAAAAAGTGTGAAGTGACATCTCATTGTGCCTTTAGTCTGCATTTCTCTGCTCATTACAGATATTAAGCAACTTTTCATAAACCTGTTGGCTGTTGATCTTGTTTGGAGAAACACAGGCAACAAAAACAAAATGAATAACAAGAGTACATCAAACCAAAAAGTTTCTGCACGTCAAAGGAAACAATTATCAAAATGGAAAAAAAAAAAGAAAGCCATCCCCTAGAACATGAGAAAATATTTCCAAACCATATATATGATAAAGGGTCTGTGTCTAGGACAAACAAACAACCTATTTTTCTCTATTTTCCCTTCACAGTGGCCAACACAGAAGGCTTCTGTGACCTGAAGAGGTGTAGTGATGTCTCCCTACTGGCAAAGAAGTGGTGAGTTCTGACCATCTGGTCATCTTCTACTATGACTCAATTCTGACACTGTCAGCTTGGAGATCATGTCTGATCCCACAGGTGGTGGGCCCAGTTCCCAAGGCTGCCCCATCCCTACTTCAGATGCTAGTCATAGCCTCAAGTTGTTTTACCCGTGCGTCTGACTACCTGGCCATCAATCAAGTTCTCAACCCCCTAGACATAAGTTCAACCAATTTCCCTGAGTAGCTCATAGAACCTGAGCTCTCAAGGATGTTCTGGGGCATCCAGATGAAGAGACACATAGGGTGGTATATGGAGGAAAGCATGGATGGTCTTGTGACCCCACACACATCACTGTCCAGGAATCTCTGCTTGTTCTGCTCTCTGAAGTTCCCTAAATGCTGCACTTTTGGGGTTTTATGGAAGCTTCTTTAAGTAGACATGAATGATTAATTCCTTGGCCATTGGTAATTTAACTTTAGGCTTCCCCTCCCTTTGGAGGTAGAGCTGAAAGCCCCCACCCTACCACCCTACCCTGGTGTTTCTGATGACTAGCCTCCGCTTGGAAGGGACCTAAAGATTGCCAATCCCTGGTCAACTCATTAATATGCAAAAGGCCCCTATCACTTTGAATGTCCCAAGGATTTTAGGAATTGCTTGCCAGGAAACAGGAGGTAAGACCAAATATATATTTCATAATATCACAAGAGCTTAAAATCCAGCATATATAAGGGACGTATACAACCCAACAAAAGCAAGTAATGCAATTAATAATAGACAAAGAACCTGAATAGACATTTTTGTTCTAAAGAATATACACAAGTGGATGGTAAGTCAGTTACTTAATATTTTTCATATGTGTTTTAATGTCCTGTTTGTTTTTAGAAATATGCTTAAGCCTCAGAGGCTTTGTATGCTTATTTTACCCTACCATTGAAATGATATTTAACTATTTATCTGATCCTGAGCTTGAAGCTTTTATATTCCTGAACACTTTGAATATATTAACTTAATCTGTCCTTATGTCTTGAGCTGCTTTTTTTTTTTTTTAATTCCTGTACAGGGTGGGTTGAACCCAGGGACTCGCACATGCTTTGCAAGTGTTCTACCACTGAGCTGCACCCCAGCTCCTTTGCTTATTTTTAAAATTGTGACAGAGTCTTACTTGCTAACTTACGCAGGTTACCTCTATACCCAAACTTGGATCCTCCTGTCTGCCTTAGAGTCTCTAGGATTATAGGCTTGTGCCACCATGCCTGGCTTTGGTTTGCTTTGAAAGTCTCATTTTAATCTAATTTTGTCCTTTATAGATGAGTATCTAGTCTCAGTCTCTGGCAGGTTTTTAAATTCTCTTTTTATCCTTGTTTTCTTAAAAATCTCTACCACATATTTAGTTGTGGAATTATTTTCCTATCTGTTCATTTGGTAGCACTCAATGAGCTCTTTTAATCAGAGGCTATTGTTTGGGTTTTCACAGCATGCCATCCAGTTGAAGATACAGGAATCCTGTTTATTCTTTGTGGGGTTGTAGCTCTGGGTACCTTTTCTTTGTGACATTTTTATCCCTGCCTCAATTTCACCAGCAATTAGAGTGTCTTGTCATATAATTCAGTAGAACTATGGTGAGGCTAGATTAATCAAAAAATGCTAGCAGAGGAAGCCAAGATGTTAAAAGCTACCATCTTAAAATTGGAAAGTACTCATCGTATTTTGCAAAACAACTTGACGCCCTTCTTCCTCATCTTATGGAAATGCCATACTCCAGGTATTTTCTTAAAGAGAAAGAGCCATCTACCTACGTCTCTTCTCTTATCCACATGGAATTGTCTGGAGCTTTACAGTTATGACTCTTCTTAACCTTCTCTAAATTAAGTTCTCTGGCGGGCCTCCATCTCCCACAATTAGCTTAATGTCCTATACTTGGGAAAAAGAAAAATTATTAGTTTATTGTTCTTATATTGTTCAAATACTCCCAGAGGTACTTTTTCCTCTTCTCTTTTCTCATTGCACAGATAAAGCAAGAGAGATTCATTACTCTGTTGATTATGAAGCCTTTTTCTAACTTCACTGCTAATAATGTTTTTACCCAGTGATCAGATCATTTCAAGACCTGGGAGAAATAGGAAGCAGTTCTCCATGAAACAATTGGTTAGAAACCCTGGGGACAGTGGATAAACTGAGTAATTCACAGGAAGAAGAGCAACTTCATTATGATGTAGGGGACTCATAGAGTAAATAGAGGGTGCTCATTTCCTGTCCTAGGAGAAATGGTGATGAGTTCTTCAGATGCAATCTTGCTGATATGTAGCATAAAGGAGGAGGAGAAAGGTGCTGCTATTACTGTTGTGCTTATTTATTTATTTATTATTTTTGTGTTCTTTTTTCCTCCCTGTATTAGTAAATGGTTATGAGGTACAGAGTAATCACGACAATGGCCTTTTCCATTATGGATCCTTTACATCACTTCTAGCAACACTTTCCTCAACCCACAAAGTTTATGCAGTCTTATGGCGAATCTGTAGTTAAACTCCAACACTTATTTAGGTGGTTGTTGTTGTTGTTGTTAGGTGCCGTCGAGTCGGTATCCGACTCATAGCGACCCTCATAGAGTTTTCAATGGCTGAGTGCTTCGGGATTGCCTTGGGAGTGGATTGCCAGGTCCTTCTCCCATTATTTAGGTTATCCCCCCCTATTTATTTTTGCATTCGAAATTACCATCAATATCGTGCACATAAAAGTTCAAAACTATATGTTCAAAATGTCTTTGCCATCATGCCAAATCATCCAATGATGTTTTTTACCACCTATTCAATATACTTTTAAATTTTTTCATTCAGCTATAATTAAAGGTAAATTAGTTTCACTCTCACTTCCTTCAAGTGAAAGAAATGGTTTCTGTACCATCAGACCGAGAATAGAAGCCCCAAGGTTGCCACTCATTGTACTACTTGTTCAGGCAAATGACATCATTAGTTTGGAGATCACTGGCCTTGCCTTAGCATCCAGCAAGCTCTCTCTTTGGTGTCAACTTCCTACTCAGAGTGAAACAGAAGAGACAAACCAAGCCTTGGCGTCTTCAATGTCTCATAGACAAGGCTGATAAATGTACAACAAATTATAGAAAGTTAATTTCAAAAAGCATCAACATATCTTAAAGATAACCAAAAGGATCAAGTCCTTGAGGGTCAGATTCATGAGAATTGCATAGTTAGATTGGGCTATCACCAGACAGATTCATGCCTTCTCTTTTGCTTAGGTATATCTGTGTCCAATGAATCATTCAGGAAATATTTATCAGGCACCTAATGCCTGAGGAGTAGCAGTACTAGAGAAATAGTGATAGATACAAGATAAATATGACGTGCATTCTTCTCTCTAGTATTTATAATGTAAGAGAGCAGAGATACTTCATAACATAAAATGGAAAGTAGAAGATGGTGATTGCTAGCTGAACTAACTTGTAAAAATATTGTACTATTGTGCTATGTTCTTCCACATAATTAACTCAGTATGAGATTTAACCCTTTCTGTGATTTCTACATCAACTCCGCAACCAATAACAAAAATAAAAGATATATGTCAGATTCTTCCTGGGGTCTCTCTCTCTCTGAGTTGTGGGTGGAAGCAAGAGGTGGGTGCCCCGATGCTGCACCCGGTGGCGAGGCTGAGAGAACAGAGCATCACACACAGGAGAGAAAGACAGGTTTATTCAAGAAGGAGGGGAAAGGAATGGAGGATTAGGGAGAGGGGAAAGGGGAGTTGGAGAAAGGAAGCGCTCAGCTGCTGTCTCTGTCATTGCTCTTCCAGCATGCAGCTTTGCCACTTCTGGGTCCCTGAGCTTGACTCCTGGAGTCTTGCCTCCCGAAGCTCTCAGTCTGTGTAGGATATCTGGCGTTGTAGAGGTCGGGGTCAGATGGAGGTGGCAGGTGGGTTGAAGGATGGTGAAGGCAGGTTGGAGGAAGGCTGAAGCCTAGGCAGACAAGTAAATGGGCCTTGGCCCCTTAAGGAAGTGCAAGGACCCAGTGAGCTTTTCTTGGATGGTGTTCAAAATGGCTGCTGAACTCTGAGCTCTGGAGTTTATATGGCCTGATACCCAGCAAATCAGGACAGCAGGGTTGGATTAGAAATGACCAGTCAGGCACCAGGAAGGCTTTAGAGGCTACCATACCTTGGGTGCCATCTTGGCCCACTCGATGGGAGGGGGGAAGAGTGAGATACCTGGATGTACACCAAAGGTGACCAGTTGCTATCTTGCCCCATAGGATTCCAAGTGGGCTAGATGAGCTCCTGGGACTGGCCATGTTTAGGGTATTCTCTATCCCCCTGGGAATCCCAACAAGATATAGAATTTGCAGTTAGTTGGAAGGTGTTTTGAAGCTGGATAATGTATAATCCCTACATTTCATATTCAAATTCCTGTTATTGAAATTTACTTGGCCATGCTGTTCTCTTGATACCTTTCTAGTCCTTATATACAAGTATCCTTTTCATCAAGAATTGGTGTGTTTGTAAGACTAGGTTCTATATTCTGTGTCAATAGCTGGTACATAAGTCTAATCTCTGCATCTGTAATAAGAAAAAATATTATTTTGAGCAAATAAGGGAATTTCAGTTCTCTCATTACCTTGCATATGATCCACTAATACTCATAGCAGACTATTTATGAGGTGTGGGGCACACATAGGGCATTGCTTTTCCATGGGGAACCAATTACTTCTGTAGAGTCCCCATACGTGGAACAGGAAATCTGACACCATTTATTCATGGCATGAAAATTGGTCATATGAAAAATGGCCCACGTGAAAAGTCTTAGAGTCTCAGGATATTAGACCTTGAAATGGTCGTGGAGATTTTGAGCTTTTACCCCCTGATGTTACAGTGGAGAAACTGAGACATGGGAAGGTCTGCCCAAGGACACCTGGTTGTCTTATGAGATCAAGCAATTTATAACCTTCCCTTACAGTTCCGAAGATTTACATGCCGTGAGGTGGTGGTGTGAAGTTATAATATAAGGTTTGCAGGATAAGATGTCACCCTCGAGAATTGTCTTTAAGACTCTTAGAATTTATGTGATTTTTCCATCTCCCCAGCTTGATCATTTCTGATGTTTTATAGTTGTGAGTTAATGCATAATCCAGATCTAGACTGTTGGCATAGGAGAGCAGATATCAATTCAGGAGACACTATAGAGTTTGACTTTAATTTAAAAATTGAAATGAAAACCCTGCTCAGAATTAAGATCTTTCCTCCTCTGCACTTTCTTAGGACTTTACCTGAATTTTAATCCTACTATTGTGTCTTTATTAGTGATATAATTATTCACATACTACATTGCTGTGAATCAATAATGAGTACTCAGAAAGCAGAGACTTTCACACTGATACCTCTCTCCTGGTTTACCCTGGTGCTTTTACATTGATGTTTGCTTCATAAAAGTTTATTGCCTTAATGAATAAGTGAAAGGAACTTCTGCTTGCTAAGTTTTAGTTTATACTCGTTTTCTTTTTTATATACAGAAAAAGCTGTTATAAAGGGAAAATGAAATAAGAAATGGAGTCAGAGCTACACTGTATGTGAATGACTATCTTTTCTGGCTGATTGAAATCAGCCTTTTGCCACTGTGCAATATTTAATAATAAATGAGACCGTGTTAGTTGTCTTTCTGGTACTGTAAAAAAAAGGAAAACAAAAGCGAAAAGCCCTGCTAGAAATCAGTTTTTAAAGGGAAAAGGTTTACTTTGGCTCACAGTTTGGGATGTTTCAGGCCATGCCCAACCAACCCTATTGCCTTGAGTTTGTGGCAGCGCATCATGGTGGAAGAGAGTGGCAGAGAAAACTCATTAACTTCATGGCTGGAACCAAAAAAGAGGAAGAAGGAGCTGGAGTCCCACTGTTCCCTTCAAGAACACCTCCGTCTAGGCCCACCTTTTAAAGTTCCACTGCTTCCCAGTAGTCACACTGTCTGGGGACCAAGCCTTTAACAGACGGGCCTTGACGGCCATTCCAGGGTTGAACTACACTAGGAATTTATTTTTCTATTTATGGTCACGACATGCTTTATTCTTTCCCCCAATCAAAACGTTTTATTATATTCCTTCATTTCAAAGCACATGGAAAGAATTGCATTAATTTCCATTAACATGGAAAGAATTAGGTGGTTTTTCTTGTCTTTTTCATATTATATGACAGCGGGTCCTCCTTAGGCCTGACTTGCCATGTGGATTCATTTTTGCTGAATCACAGGGTTAGAAGTGAAGATGATAGTAAGACTTGGTGGTTTTCGTTTTACCTTGTTATTGCTAATGGCTGACTGTAGGAATATTTGGAAGTATTTTTCATGTACTACCTGCAGATTTGTCTGCAGATACACCACCCTGGTTCCTGATCGCATCTAATCTCGGAAGCTAAGCAGAGTCAGGCCTGGTTAGTACTTGGATAGGAGACTGTCTGGAAATAATGGGTGCTATAGGCTTGGAAGAAGGACCTAGCCGCCCAATCTTGAAACAATCAGCCATGAAAACCCCCTATGAATAGCAGAGCAGCACTGACATAGTACTGGGCATGGCACATTGTCGAGAAGTTTTTCATTCTGTTGTACATTGGGTCACTACAAGTCAGACCTGACTCCACAGCACCTAACAATAAGAACAACTGGCAGATTCATCCTTTGGACTATTTTCTTTTACATGTTGTTGTTGTTGTTGTTAGGTGCCGTCGAGTCGGTATCCGACTCATAGTGACCCTCTGTACAACAGGGGAAACACTATTGTCAGTGCTTCTCTACTGTTCATAGGGTTTTCAATGGCAGATTGATTTTTGGGAGGGGGTTGCCAGGTCCTTCTCTCAAGCCTACAGCTTCTGGTGTTCCCAGGCAGTCTCCCATTCAGGTACTAACCAGGCCCGACCCTGCTTAGCTTCTGAGATCTGACAGGATCGGATGCCACAGGGCTACAGCTGCAGGCTTTCTTTTCCATAGGAGGCTGTTAATGTCAACCTTGTTTCAGTAAGATCATCAGGGTACACTCAAGCATGAATATATTTTTAAAGTGTTTTTTCATATTCAGTCATTGCTTACTTTCATTTTTAATGGAAGAAGCTTAGGCCCTTCAGGTCAGACCCATTTACAATCAATAGCACAAAAAAAAATCATTAAAAAATAAAACAATCCATTATTGATGATGGTGGTTGATGGCGTCATCCCACATTAGCGTGTATAAGTTCCAACGGTTAATAATAAATCCATAGTGTTGGGAACAGAAAGTCATTAAAAAATGAATAGTTGATGTGCTAGAGGATCATTCATTAAAGTTAGAAGTAATTCACCAATATGGAAATGATCGAGGAGAAGCACTATTGTAATTCTTCCCTCAGAAACTACCATTTGGCTCAGGAATAGGAAAGATCCAGAGAGAATGAGAGAAAAGTTATTCATCTCAGTGAACTCGCTGGAAAGAAAGACTTAAGATGAAACATTTTTTTTTTTTGAGGCATAGCCTTGCTATGTTGTTGAAACTGGATTTAATATATAGCTCACACTGGCCTTGAACTCATGATCCTCTTGCCTTAGTCTCCCGAGGGCTAGGATTCCAGGTGTGTGCCGCTATGCCTGCAGAACTCCATATCTCTTAGTAGTCACGCTCCTAACGTCTTGTAGGGTGACATATTGCTCTGTGGATTTCAATCAGTGTAATAGAAAAGTTGCAGTATGAGTAGCTAAGAGGTTTGTGTTTTGGTGCTAAAAACCACAGCATGGTCGTATTTCTGCCTGTAAACTTCTGGGATGGGGAAGGTAATGTTTTGGCTGCTCCAATGGAGCTCATATTTGGAGGGAAAGATAAAAATTATTTCCTAAGAGAGGAGATCTTGGAGTAGTTCTCCCTCAGGAGTGGTTTAACTTTCCATGCTATTAGTTACCCACAGTCAATCATGGTCCAAAAATATTAGATGGGAAGTTCTACATATAAGCAGTCATAGGTTTCAAATAACTTCCACTACAGCATGTTGTTACAATTATTCTACTCTCTTGTTTGATATTATTAATCTCTTACTGTGTCCAGCTGATCAATTAAACTGCACCATATGTATGTATTTATACGAAAAACTGGTCCAGTCTATATGTTGTTGTGGTTAGGTGACGTTGAGTCGGTATCCAACTCACAGCGACTGTGCGTACAACAGGCGAAACGCTATTGTCAGTGCTTCTCTGCTATTCATAGGGTCTTCAATGGCTGATTGATTTTTGGGAGCGGGTTGCCAGGTCCATCTCCCAAGCCTATAGCACCTGGTGTTCCCAGGTGGTCTCCCATCCAAGTACTAACCAGGCCCCACCCTGCTGAGCTTCTGAGATCTGATGGGATCGGATGTCACAGGGCTATGGCTGCAGGCACACTCTACACAGGGTTCATTATTTTCTGTAGTTTCATGTCTTGGAACATATCTCCCATGGATAAGGAGAGAATACTCTGTTTCCCACTGCAAAAGCCAAAAGTGGATATGGGCAAGTGGAAGGGATATATACTTTTACCAGCTCTTGCCAACTACTATAAAGACACCTAATACAAACTCAGCTCTTGTCCGGGAGTGCAGTGTTTGAAGAAATCACCAGAGATAGAGGATCAGATTTTTCTGGCACTGTGTGAGTTGGGAAGCTCATCCTTTCTGAGATGTTAGTTATCCTTTCTGAGTTGTTATCCTTTCTGAGATGTTATTCTTACATAAGTGTGATTGTTTAACACTTGCTGCAAATTCTTTGAGTTACCCAGTTTCTTATCAAATTAGTCTGAGTCCAAGTAGATTTTACAGTACTGCATTTTCTTCCTTTACAAAATGGAGAATAACAATTGTACTTGTTTTATAAGGTGGTTTTGAGGATTCAATGAAATACTATGAAAAGTGCGTAGTATATATCTTGGTTCAAGTAGGCACTTAGTTGTTATTGGCTATTGTCATTTTTATCAATATATCAATATTTTGATATTGATTAGATTCTGCCAAAAATATTTTGGCTCAGATGGGGCAGTTATTTACCTGCTTAGGTTAGTGGACTAGACTTTTGTGGCTTCCTCCATTGATATCCTAAAGTTTGTTTATTCTTCTGAGGCAGTAACAGGTTTGGATTCCTGTAAAGGATGAGGACATGGTTCTCAAATTAGCACTGCATTTTCAATATGTAAGAAGATGTCATTAGAAATGTCATAAATACAGATTACAGAGTAATTTTAGAACTGCCAGATCAGTGTTTTAGGGCGAAGTTGAGGAAATTTCATGGTAGAGTTTATAATTATGTTTCAGTGGATTTGAGAAAACCGCCTCCTTGTGGCTGGTGTGGGTGGGTTGGCTTAGGTCCTACTTTTTCTGAAATGGCTGAGGACAGTCTCTACCTTCCTTAGATCCTGGGGCCACAGGATCACAGGAGCCCAGTGCTCCTAGATTGTTAGGAAGGAAGTCAAACTCTGTTTCTTCATGGTAGGCATGCTGTATTGCTCTCTCCTAAATTGACCCAGCATTAATACAGGCATCAGGAGTATACCAGCAGGGCTTCCGTAGGGATTACTACTTTCCACCTAAACTGCTTTGCATGTTTCAATTAATTCCGCGTACCCATGACTAGGAAGTAAATTACTGTTTATAAGAAAGGACAAAAACAAAAACCTCTCAAAAAAATCAAAGAGCAAAACCAAGCACAAAGCATAGTTTTTTTGTTGTTTGGTCTTTCTTTTCTTTGTTTTTGTTTTATGATTTATCTGTTTATTTATTTTTTATTATTGTTTTTTTTTTTTTGTGGTACTTGGAAGTTGAGCCCAGGGCCTTGCACATGCTTTGCAATCACTCTACCACTGGGCTTTACTCCAGCTCCCTCTTATTTTTTTTATTTTGAGGCAGGGTCTTGCTAAGTTATGCAGACTGCCTTTGGCCCCGGAAATATACAAAGGGTAAGTGGTTCGTGCGTGTGAGATAATTTCAGAGTAAAGCCAGAAATGAAATATTGGTTTCCTGAGACGAAACTTAAAATACATGTTTGCTCTCTGATGGAAAGAATTCATTTTTCTGTTAATGTGATGGAAACCAGTCATTTTTTTTCCCCTGATGCTTTTGATTTCTAAAGGTTTAATTTTAATTGATGTGTTGGTGGCATTCTGTGAACTTGAAAACATGTCTTTTAACCAACACCACTTAACTTCATTATCCATATCCTTCCCTTTTCAAGTGCTTCCTTCCTTCATTCTTGCTTCTATTCACTCATATATCCCACAAATAGTTTCGATATGCTCAGATGTCCAATATGTGTTGTGTAGTCTGCTAGTTTCTAGAGAAGAAAGCCATTATTTCCACTAAACATATCAATTCAATCCAAAAGCCGGCCAACCTAATAGATGATTATAATTCAACAATCGATAGTTCATGTCTATTCCAGCAACTACTTGACTTTAAACTCCAAAACACAGAAATCATCTGAATTTCCAGCAATATGCCTAGCATGGAGAAAACAATTAAATATCTGTAGAATTAATGAAATAGATAAACAAGGAGAAAGGCAGCATAGGTTCTTATTCTGTACCTAATGGATAGGTAACTTCCACAAAAATGTCCACAAAACTTCCATGTTGTATCTGCAATTCTCAGATCATCTTCCCTCAGAATAGATGAATATAGTCAGTGCTTTGTTTCCTTGTTGGAAACTTGATGGTTTTTTGTTGGACCAGAAAGAAATATTGAATAGGAGGCAAAAAATAGACCCCAGCACAAGAATATGCAGCTTGTTTTTGAGGTTCATGGTAATTTTGTTATTTATATCAACTCTGGGTCATGGTATCACATGGGTGACGTTATTGGAAGTATTTGTCCTTGCCATGACTGGTGTCAGCTAGTACCTCGCCAGTATATATCACTTTATCCATTATGTTAGCTAGTCTGCATCCCATGGGTGAAGGATGATTTTCAGTGATGGATGTTTTAATTCTTTGTCCTGTCTAATATCATAACTCAGCAGATTATGCCCTTTCTCAATCTGACATCTCCCACCATCAGCAAATTCTTCCTGATATTCAGATGAATGAATCCTCTCTTCCTCTCTTATTTCGATCCTGTGCAACAAAACATGATTCCTTTAAATTATCTTTTTTATTTCATGCTTAGAAAATATGCACTATTCTCTGTATCATTGAGGTTTTCTTGGTTGTACTGAGGATCAGAACACAGACATTTTTGCACACAATTCCTAATATGTTTACTGAAAAGATGAAAAGCCAGGTATTGTGATTCTCTCTTTCTTTCAAAGTACAATATTAACTTCTAATGTTCTAATGAAAAATCTTAAAAGCTTTTCATCTGTCCAGTCCTGACTATCTCAAATACGTTTTCAAGTTATAATTGAGAGTTGCAAGTGGTAAAGCCACCTGCTCCGAGATCAACCACTTAGCTAGCACCTGGCATCAAGTGAAATTCCAAAATCAAACAGTCCTTGACTTTCTGCAGTTTGTCATGAATATGTGATTTCTTTATTATTTGTTCTGGGCCATTTCATAGACCTCTCAAATATTTGTCCATTGCACAGAATTATAGTTGCAGGGCAATTCCTGATAAAATATTTCTTTATATTAAGTGCCTGTAGTGGTTTCTTTATCTTGCACATTGGATATTTTTGTTAATAGAAAATTAATTTCTCTCAGTCTCCTAAGTAAATGTCCCATAAAGATTTAGAGATACTGCTTTCAAGAGGTATCAGATAGTCACTCTGAGTGACATGGTGATAGGTCTCCATAGAGCCATGCCTCTCAGGAACTACTCTCTCCACTTCCTTAGTTTCTTACCAGCTGTAAGTGGCCTCATGTTTACTGTCTTACCTCTCTGGTCCTCTTTGTGTCTACTCCTTACTCCCTTAGCTTTCCCCTCTCCAGTTTTAGGTTTAGTTCCTAGGACCTGTCTTTTCTTAGACTCCTGCTCTTGTTCTGCACTGAGCTGTATTTGGAGGTGTGATGATTAGTCAGTTTTCTGTCACTGTAGTAAAACATAGATAATTAACTTATAAAGAGAAAAGGTTTAGTTTGGTTCATAGTTTTGGAGTTTCAATTCTATGACTGGGTGGGCCCATTGCTCTTAGGCCTTTGGTGGAGTTCATGGAAAACAATTGTGGTAAGGGTGGAGTGGAACATGGGTATAGGTGAGCCGAGCCACTACTCAGCTCATGGCCAGGAAGTAAAAAAGGAAGATACTTGGGTCCCAAAATCCCCTTTGAGGACAGGCCTCCAATGACCTCAAGACTTCCCACCAGACCCCCCTTTTAAAGGTTCCACCACTGTTCAATATTGCCACCCTGAGGAACAAACCTTTACAATGGTCCATTTGGAGGCATTCAATATCCAAGCTATAGCAGACAATGTTCAGCAAGTAGGCACTGAATGACATTTTACAGAGCATTATTATTTATAAGCAAATTATTACACTCCATCTTTCTTGGTTTCTGCCATTACTCTTTTAGGGATGGGTGTATTTCAAAATTTGTATCTTAGTTGTTGTGCTAATCTAACTAAATATCCAGGACTGTGTGATTTATGAAGAACAAATTTAATTCTCACAGTTCCGGAGACCAGGAAGTTTAAGGTCAAGGTGCCTGCATTTTGTCTGTTGATGGTCTTCTTACTGCAGCCTCACTTGGCAGGAGACAGAATGGACAGGTAGCTGAATGCTACCTAAACTGTTGTCATAAGGGCCTTGTCCCATTACTGAGGAAGGAGCCTCATGGTCTTATCACCTCCTCTAAGGCCACACGTCTTAATTCTTACCTTGACAGCATGTGAACTCTGGGGGTCCACATTCAAACCATGGCATCTTGCATAAAATGGACTTGACTTATGATTGGGCAGCGGGGTACAGAATGAGGTTTGTAATTATATTTTGTGTTTCATTGTGGAGTAGCAAAGAACCCTAAAACCAACCACTCTTTGATTTAATTTTTCTATGGGATTGGCCAGGCCTAAGTCCTTGGTGCCTGCAGCTGTACCACTGTGGCGGCAGATCCCATCAGATCTCAGAAGCTAAACAGGGTCGGACCTGGTTAGTACTTGGATGGGAGACCGCCTAGGAACACCAGGTGCTGTAGACTTGGGAGAAGGCAACCAACTCCTAAAAAAAAATCACCCATTGAAAACCCTATGAATATCAGAGAAGCACCGACAATAGTGTTTTTCCTGTTGTATGTAGGGTTGCTATGAGTGGGACACTGACTTGACAGCACCTAACAACAATAACAAGTCCTTAGTAATCTCAATAAATCCAAACCTCCCACAGGTTGAGGGACGTGGAAATGATATCTTGACCCCGCCTACAAATACCACAATTCATCTCTAACTTGGCAAGAATGATGACCAGTGCAGTAGGGTTTCTGTTTTCACATAACATAAAAGGAAAGAGAAATAATTGTTTTCATTATTTTGGTGAATAAAACATGCCTAAGTACCAAGGTTAGAATCTTTACACTCTGTCAAAGTAGCAAAATTGGAGCCTGGAACAACAGCTAATACTGATAAAGGGCAGAGGTAGAGTTGGAATGGCAAAACTCTAGGTTAGATGAAGCAAGGTATTAGAAAAGAGGAAGCTAAGCAAATTTGACAAGTCTGCACCTGTCAGGAGCACTTTTCTCTGCTAGAGATGATACAGTGCGATTCACGCAGAGTGAATGAACTTGTGATCTGAAACTGGAAACTCTTCCTTCCCTCTCTCTCTCAAATGCACAAGTATGTGTGCTTATATGTGTTCATGTACACATACACATGCACACACACGTACACACCCTACCCAAATCATTTCCATACTAAGATTTTATACAATCCAAGAACGCATTATTGTCAAAATGAAGGCACAAGTTTAGTAACACCAGAGAATCCGTTAATTCATTTCTGTGTTTTTTACAGTTAAACATGTGGTCATTTTCTGTGCTTTTAGTTGCATGGTAGAAGCTGCTGGGTATAGATAAAAGAGTCAGATGGGCTGAGCACATAGCTCACAAGTAGAGTACTTATCTGGCATGTCCAAGTCCTTGGGCTCAATCCTCAGAACCACAAAAATAAATAAAAAATTTTTTTTAAAAAGAAATAAGAGTCAGAAATTCTCCTCAGCCTCAAGATTTTTAATAAGATTTAGCTACATGGGGTTATGGGATTCATAGTGACCTCCATAGGGTTTTCAATGGCTGATTGTTCCAGGCTCGCTGCAGTAGTGGATTGCCACATCCTTCTCTTTTTTTGTGATGCTGGGAATTGAACTCGGGTCCTCAAGAGTGTGGAGCAACACTCTACCAACTGAGCTGACAACAACAACAGCCAAAAGGGAGTGGCCAGTATAATGGATGCCAATAGAAACTCTGTTGTTCTTGTTTTTAGGTGCTGTTTGGTTGGGTCCAACTCATAGTGACGAAACACTCCCCAGTGCTATAACGTGCTTTGCATTATATCAATGCTTCTCTACTTTTCATAGGGTTTTCTATGGCTAATTGTTTTGGGATTGTTTTGGGAGTGGAATGCCAGGTCCTTCTCCTACTTTTGTGGTGCTGGAGATTGAACCCAGGGCCTCAGATCACACAAGTCAAACATTCTACCAACTGAGCTTTTAATTAAATTTAATTAATTAATTAATTAATTAGTGTTACTGGGGGTTGAACCCAGGGCCTTGTGCTTGCATGCTCTGCAAGTGCTGGACCATTGAGCTGCACCCCCCAGCCCATTTTTTTTTACTTTTTGAGACAGGGTCTCACTGAATTACGCGCACTGCCTCTGGTCTTGAACCTTCAATCCTCTTGCCTCTGCCTGCTGAGTCACTGGGATCAAAGGCGTGCGCCACTGCGCCCAGATTACCAACTGAGTTTATAAACCAGTATAGCTTCATTTTATAAATAGTGACTGATAGCTAACAACATGGCAACATCTCCACTATAGACATTCTTAAGTCTAAATGTTCTAAGCTCTGATATTCTGTGGTATCGTGGGTGATTGCTACCTATTCTTTCCTTTATTTTTATTTTCTAATTACTTATTTACTTATTTATTTGCAATTCTGGGGGATTGAACCCAGGACCTCATGCAGGCTTTGCAAATACTCTACCACTGAGCTATACCCCAACCCCATTTTTTTAAACTTTGTCTTGAGACAGGGTCTCACTCAGTTACACAGGCTGCCTCTGGCCTCAAATTTGCAATCCTCCTGCCTCTGCCTCCCAAGTCCTTCACCACCACACAAAGCTGACTACTACATTTCCCATGAAATTCTGTCCTGTCCTAACTTCTCTGACATCATTATTACCCAAGTCTCTTTTGCATCTCAGCTACACATTCCCAATTCTTTCATGATCTCCTGTTCCCTTGTCTACCCATTGTAGTTGTTGTTATTGTGAGGTGCCATCAAGTCGGTATCCGACTCATAGCGACCCTCGTGGGGTTTTCAATGGCTGACTGTTTTCAGGATTGCCTTGGGAGTGGATTGCCAGGTCCTTCTCCCATTTTTGCAGTGCTGGGAATTGAACTCGGGACCTCAGAGACGGCAACGCAGTGCTTTACCAACTGAGCTAAATCCCAGCCCCTGTCTACCCATTAGGTGCTGGTATTCCTGTGGATTTATAGTTAATCTCTCTCTTTTCAGTTCCATGTACTGCTCTGGCGAGCTTTTCAATGCCGTATCCAACACTGCTTGGAGGCTGATGGATGCAAATTACCATCTTTCTAGGCTTGTTTCCTCAGCTCTTCTGGTTCTTTTTCTTTCTCCCTACTATTAATTACTAACTGGCTATCCCAAAAGAAAGTCCAATGCATGTAAACCTCAAGTTATCTCTCTTCCTAGGCTTGCTCTTTTTTTTTTTTTTATATTATATACATACCAAAAATCTGGATGTAATTACGAACTCCTCTGTTACTGCCAATACCTAATCTCTCCTACCCATCTGGGCATTTGCTGGCTATTATACATCTCCTTCCTTCAAATCATGCAATCTGTCAGCCTTTCCCCAGTCCTAGTGCTCCTGCCCCACTCCAGCTCTTTGACCTTTCTCTTTTTTGGACTATTGTAAGGAGTTCCTCATGGATCTTTTTTTCTCGTAGTTTCTCCAAATCTATCTATCACCTTGTTGGAAGTACATTATTGTTGGTTTTGATGGGAACTACATTATTTTACTTGAATCTTTCAAATTTACTGGCTACAAAAATAAATCAGTATCACTTAGGATGCCAGTCAAAGTTTTCTATGATTTCGAATTAGGCAATGACCCAACTCATCTTCTATTTTTAACTGTCTCCCAATTATGGTTCTACTACAGGTCTGTGTATACACTCATTCAGGCTGTTGGGCTATGCTGTTATTCCCTTTACCTCCAAGGGTGTTTTCAATCCTTACTCTGTGATCTTCCTGGTGAATCTCTACTCATCCTTTAGAATCAGGATCAAGCATCATCTCTTCTGAGAAGAACTCACTGCTATTTTCTATCTTCCTTCCCAAGGAATTTGATTTTTTCTTTTCTTGTGTTATTATTTGTTCCAATGCATATCGGCCTTTAATACAACCTTTCATTTACGTGAGTGTCTTCTGTGGTCTCAGTTTCTTGAGATAACAACCAAATATCAGTAGTTTCTAGCTTTAGGACCTATCACAAATTTGTGTGATTCAGAATAGATGAATCAATAAGTTGTTGTTGTTAGGTGTCGTCAAGTCCAACTCATAGTGACCCTATGTACAGCAGATCAAAACACTTCCCGATTCTGTGCCAGGCACATGATTTATTTATGTTTAAGCCCATTGTTGCAGACACTGTGTCAATCCATCTGGTGGAGAGTTTTCCTTTTTTTTGCTGACCTGCCACTTTCCCAAATACGATGTCTTTCTCCAGGGATTGGTCTCTCCTGACTACATGTCAGAATGAATATGTAGAAGAGGGAAATTTAATCAAAGTATTACAACATTTTATAAAAATTAGGTTAAATACAATATTTTGGGGAAAACATATGTTACGGTGGATTTTATCCATAGAAAGTAATCCCATAAATTTTTTGCTGAGACAAAGGTGTTCAGTGTGGGAGTTGCATAAGTATCCTTTATATAGATCTTTTATTGTTCTCTTCTCTCTGCTCTTCTTCCTTCCCAGATTTTCTCCTTCTCTCCCTCTTTTTTCTCTGCCTTTCTTTTCCATTTCTTTCATTCATTTTCCAAGTTCACACTGAGTTATTAAATCAGTACTTTCCCAGATATTAAGCACTGAGCTTTCTTCGTACTTATTGGATAATTCCAAATTTCCATGAAAGAAAATGCATTTTGGCATTTTTTCTCCTTATCAAATTATACATAGCCATTTGTGAGTCTACCTACCTTAATGAAAAACAATGAGTCAGGCTGAGCGCAGTATGGGGCAGGAGGATCACGAGTTTGAGGCCAGAGGCAGTCTGTACAACTTCACGAGATCCTGTCTCAAAAATAAAAAAGGAGGTTGGAGATGTAGCTCAATGATAGAGCACTTGCCTAGCATGTTTGAGGTCTGGGTTCAACGGTCTGTTGTTGTGGTTAGATGCCATCGAGCTGGGTCCGACTCATAGAGACACTATGTACAACAGAACAATACACTACCTGACTCTGTGCTATGCCTGACATTATTGTCAGTGCTTCTCACCCATTCAAAAGGTTTTCAGTGACTGATTATTTTTGGGAATGGGATGCCAGGTCCCTCTCCCAAGTCTACAGCACCTGGTGTTCCCATGCAGTCTAACTTGGTCTGACCCTGCTTAGCTTCCAAAATCTGATGGGATCAAATGCCACAGTGGTACAGCTATTGCAAAAAAGAAAATAAAAGCAGCAAGTTGATATGTTAATTACTTAGAGTGGTGACTTTGCAGCTAGGATGATTGAATTAAATGGCACAGCTACCTATGTATCTACAGCTCACTTTTGCTCCTCAATTGACTGCACTTATGAATTGTGGCACCAGGAGAGTTCTGAAACCACAATGAAGCCTTTTCCTTTCCCATTTGAAGTTGTTGTCTTGAGAATTAAGACATCTAAGCTAATGTCATAAACTCTGGTATTGCCCTCCCCTACTTTAATTTATTCTATTACTCTGAATCACACAGATTTGTAACAGGTCCTAAGGCTAGAAACTACTGATATTTGGTTTATTAGCTCTGATAAAGGAGTTGATGGCTAAGAGGCTCTATTGGGCTGAATCCAGCCAGTGTTTGATGGACAATCTAGATAGAAGACCTTCATCTGTGGCTGTGGAACACGTCCTTTTGTACATAGTCATGGCAGGCAGGTGGCAACATTTCTTTCCTGAAGCAATTCCCAATTCCATTATGAACTTAAGTAGAAAACCCTCATCACACATACATTCTTCTAGGATAAGTAAAAGAAGCCCCTTTGCATTTTTACTTTGTAACTAGAACATATTTCTTAGCAAGCATGATGGCATGACGGACGTCCTGTATTTTACAGAAGGTACTGTAACACCAGCAAGTAGGTTGCTAGGATGGAATGCATGCATTTCTAAATTGTCTCCAGAAAACATTAAACACTTGCAGAGTGCCTCCGCAAAGCCTTTGATTTTGCATCAGCTGACTATGAACTGGGTGTGTAATGTATATCTTCCCTTTCATCCTGGTCTCTAATTGAAAGTGCTGGAGAAAACCAGCTTATCCTGTGGGAGGACCTGTATTTGTTTGGTAAGTCTCTGACATTGATTTCCCCTGGTTCTTACTAATAAAAACATGGAATGTGGTTGTATCTGTGTTCTGAAACACTCGTGTGTTGAATACTCAACGTGAGGGCATAAAAACATATTTCAGATTGGTTCTTTCATTTAAGGATGGATTACCTAAAACTTCACTACAAAGAACTTTTTCATTCCCATCAGCTATTATGTGTACTCTGTGTTCCATGATACAATCAGATTTATTGCTTTTTATTCATTTGGTCATTGTATATTTGAGAACCAGTGATTACGCTGGGTCCAAAGGTAAAACAGAAGAAAACTGGTCATGATCCTTTCCTTCATGGACTGGACTGTCCAGTGGGAGCAAGAAGAAATCAAATATTTCCTGGACAAGGCAGCACTGTGACTGTTATTGGAAGGAGCATGTACCGTGAAGAGTAGCTTACAGGAGGATTCTGTCTGTCAGTAAGTTCAAGATGGCATCTCCAAATAAGCGAACCTTAAATTGAAGAGATCCGAGCAAGGTTAAGAGTTCATTAGGTAGCGAGAGAGGGAAGGGTATTTTAGAAGAATGGAACATTTGACTTCAAATACTTGTTTTTAATCTCAAATTCAGCCTGGTGGCTCAGTGGCTTTGGGAAAGTTTCTACTTTGACTCACAGATCAATGTAACTCTGTGGCTTGCTTTAATGACTATCTATAAGCCAAATCACTAGTTCTGTCCTACTTCTTTGTCATCTTTTCCATCTTCTTCAGGTTAATTTTTCTAAGCATAAGCCTCCTCCCTTCACTACTAAGAAAAAAAGACTAAAGAAGTTAAGAAGTAGACCAGCCTGTTGCACACTGTTGAGGAGACGGCACCTTAGTTTTTCTAGATCTGCCTTGTTCTGTTACTTTGTTGCCACGTTTTCTTTTCAGTACTACTGACTGGGTACAGGACATACTGCTCCTATGTCCCTTGGCATTTGAGAAAACAGCAGAACCTAGGGAAGTTATTGTCTTCCTCCTTCTTCCCTAAGGAGGGTCCTAAGACTCTCACTGCAGAAGATGGACAGGAGCATCTTTGAAGACAAAGACAACACAAGAAGAATCTGAACAAATAGGCCTTGATACTTCTCCCCTACCCCGTTCATTACCGTTTGATCATACTCCTTTGTCCAATCCTACTTCTCCATGACCGTCTCTATTTCCATTCCAGCTCATATAAAACATGCACACATTTCCCTCCTTTTCTAGATCATTTTCTTATGAAGGCTCCTGGGTCATGTAAAGCTTATATTAAATATAGTTGTTTTCTTTTCTCCTTAATTTGTCTTGTGTGCCATGAACATTTTGATAGGTAAGGAAAGAGATCTTTCCATGTCCTACAGAGTTTTAAATTATCAAACCCAATTTTCCCCCCAAATCAGGATTCACTCATTTATTTCGATTATTGCTGTTGTTATTCTCATTTAGAACTATAATAGTGTGGAAGATTCATTGTATTAAACACTCTAATCTTCCATCCTCCGTGCAGCCATGCAGCCATGCAGCCACATGACATTGCAGCTTTTCTTGCTGCAGGCTGCAGTCTATTTCCCTATGCCTCCAATCTGAGCTGAGTTTGCAACTTGCTCTCGCAAATGAGATGTTAGCAGACTGCATAAGCACAGCTGGAAAAAGAAAAAAAAATAGCAACAACAGAAAACAGCCTTGTGTGTTCGGAGTTCTGTCTTGCTCCTCTGAAGCTGCCAAGAAAACATGCCCGGACTAGCTTGCTGGAAGGAAGTCAAGAAGAGGAAGGCCAAATGGCCCCAGTTGTCATGGTTGATGCCATCCTCGTCAACAACAGCTGGGTGAACCCCAGACATGTAAGTGAGCCCAGCAAAGATCAGGGCTGTCTAGCCAAGCCCAGCTGAGCCCACCAAAATCACTGACCTGAAGACTTTTGAGCAAAACAGATGCATATTCTTTAAAGCCACTGGGGTTTGGATGATTCATTATGCAGCATTATTGTAGCAATAGACAACAGATATGTGGGTAAATTCTTGTATGTAATTTATTATTTCTTCATGACTTTCCTTAATGATCCACACTTGATTTTTCAATAGAAACTAGAGAGGAAATTAGACAACAGATGGTTGACCATCAGGAAGTTTTCAGGAGATTTTTTATTCTATGAAGTATTGTTGTTGTTAGGTGCTATCGATTCGGTATTGACTCATAGCGACCCTGCGTACAACAGGCAAAACACTATTGTCAGTGCTTCTCTGTTGTTCACAGGGTTTTCAATGGTGGATTGATTTTTGGGAGTGGGTTGCTGGGTCCTTCTCCCAAGCCTACAGCACCTGGTGTTCCCAGGTGGTCTCCCATCCAAGTACTAACCAGTCCCTACCCTGCTTAGCTTCTGAGATCTGAGGGGATCTGATGCCACAGGGCTATGGCTACAGGCTCTATGAAGCATAGTATACCTAAAGTTGAACACTGAAAATTTAGGGAGGGAAAAATTCCTCCCCTTTACCCATAAATGTAAGAAAATACATAGTTTGTCTCACTCATTTTTTTCTTTATCTGTGAAGAAACTCAATGCACCATATGATTATGTTGTAGAAATGAAAATGCCTTGCGAGGAGAACATGAGGGCTTGCTGTTTTTTTTTTTTTTTATGAGAAGTACACCAAACTGTACTGGTTTGAAATTTTATTGAATATGAACCCCTGTAAGTTTTATTAGTTGTAAAGAAAGTTTCTCGCATTCCTGCTCTTTCGAAATCTGCCTGCCCTCTCAGGCGTGGAAATGTGACATCAGTGCCAAGTTTGACAGCTGATTCTCTATAACCACTTCATTCCACATCCTTGGAAGGAACAGGCTCTGAAAGCAAACAAATGGCGCTGTCTTGGGTTACGTGAGTTAGGCTATCAGGGCAAATGGTGGAGTTGTTATGGTTGTGTATTATATTAATTATATCTTTATGGTAGAGAAAATAGTGAGGATATTAAGAGAACCAGAGGTTTAATTTAGATTGCTTTTCTCAGATGCTCAAATATATCTGGCTTTCTCTCTGCCAGAAGTGCCAGGAGGTAGGAAAACTACCTAACCAGTAAAGACTCCCATTCTGTTGTACATATAGTCTCTATGAGTCTCTCCCCTTGCAAGTAAAGTAGAAGGGTACGGTAGGGTAGATGGGAGCCACAGGGCATGTGAGAGGCCATGGCTGCTGTGAGGGCTGCCTAATGGTAACACAGGCCCCGCTGTATAGGTCATCTCCCACGAGTCTGTCCACTTGTGCTGTGGGGGCTTGAGTGTTGCTGTGATGTTGAAAACTATGCCACTGATATCTCAGATACCATCAAGGCCACCCACGTGGACAGGTTTCAGCTGAGCTTCCAGACCAAGACAGACTTGGGAGAAGGACCCAGCAGCCCACTCCCTAAACAATTAGCCATTGAAAACCCTGTGAATAGCAGAGAAGCACTGTAAATAGAGTGCCGGAAAATGAGCTGCCCAGGCTGGAAGGCAGTCAAGAAAGGACTGGGGAAGTGTTGTCTCCTCAAAATACAGTTGACCTTAATGACAGGAATGGAGTAAAGCCCCTGGGACCCCCATATGCCAGTGTGGCATGCCTCAAAATGAGAAGAAACAGTGTCTGCAACAATGGACTCAAACATATAAAGGTTGGGTGCATGGCACAGTGCTGGGGAGTGTTTCCTTCTGTTGTACATATGGTTTCCATGAGTCTAACCTGACTCGACAGCACCTAACAACGAGAACACACAAGTCATGGCCCTTGGCTATATACGTTCCCCTGGGAAGTGATCCCCTTTTTCAGCGTGACCTTCCTTGTGCACTGGAAGCTATTTATAATGTCTTCTGGTTCTACAGTCAGCATCCATGGAAGCAGCAGTCAAGAAACCAAAAGACACATTGCATTGGGAAAAACTATTGCAAAATACTTCTTTAAAGTGCTGAAAATTAAAGATATCACACTGAAGACGAAGGTGTGCCTGACTCATGCTGTTGCATCATACAGTTGTGAAAGCTAGGCACTGAGTAGGTATAACAGAAGAAGAATTGATGCTTTTGATTTATGGTGCTGGAGACAAATATTGAATATAGCATGGACTGCCAAAAGAACCAACAGATTTGTCTTAGAAGAAGTGCAACCAGAGTGCTCTTGGGAAGCAAGGATGGCTAGACTGCCTTTTACGTATTTAGGACATGTAGTCAGGAGGGACCTGTTGCTGGAGAAGGACATCATGTTTGGGAGAGTGGCAGGTCAATGGAAAGGAAGACCCTCAGCTAGATGAATTGACACAGTGGCTGCAACAGTGGGCCTAAACATAAGAAAGATCATGTGCCTGGCACGGAGTTAAGGAGTGTTTCATTCTGTTTTATATAAGGTCCCTATGAGTTGGATTGAACTGGACTGCGCCTAATGGCAGCATCCATGGAGAAGAAGCAGAGTCTTTTTGACAAGTTGGATAAGAAACCTCAAGTGATTAATCTGATCATAAGTCTTAAGCAAATAAAATTTTAGTTAGTCTTTGAATTAATCAGGGAATATGAGAAGCTATACCTTCCAGATTAGTGTGTCAATGGGTATACATTAAGACACATTGTCATACTAGAGTGAAAAGTACTAAGTTCTCGCTTTTCTTAATTCTGTGGTTTGTTTAGATTCTTATTTTGGAAATGCGGCAGATTTTAATGCATGTAAAAAAAAACAACAAACAGTCACGATAATCTCTAACTGTTTAAATCAGAGGCTAATGGGATATGAGGCCTTTAAGACAATAGAATGAGCAGACAGTTACTGGCCCACCTGTTCTCTGCAGCTTCTGAGAAAAAGCAGGCAGTGCTTTGGAAGTCGGCTCCAGAAGGGTGGAATAATACTTTGAGGACCATGACATGCCCTGGCAAGGTGGCCTTCACTCCTTCCTTTTAGCTTTGCCCAACTCCCATGTGTGTTCTGGGTCTGATCTTGTCTCGCCTCTGCCTGAGCTTTCTGATCTGCCTTTTGGGGAACAAGTGATGGGCCGTTCCCTGGAAAGCATCTGGAAACTTCCCCTGTTGTCATGAATGTTACCGTGTCCCCATCACGAGCCAGCCCTGACTTGGCCTGGAAAAGTGAGCCGACCTTGCCTGACGTTATTGCGACCCTGTGAGCCTGTCAGCTTGCTTTTATTTCCGACCCTGATGGCCTCCTGGTGCCTGAGGAAGCTCAGCCTATTGACAGCTGGCCCAGGGTCATTTACTTCGGTGCTAAGTGGGCCCTGCGGCCATGACACATTGAAAACTCTTTTATCCAGCTGGGCCCGGTCCAGGTTCTTCTAGTGCCAAATGGAAAATGAAATCTTTGTCCATCCTAGGGAAGCCCAGCCTGGGAAAGCAGGGAGCTCTGTTCTTCTCCTTTCTCCTTTCACTAAATTCTTATTTAGTCTGAAGTGCTGTATTAATATAGTCTTTATTGTTGTCGTTAAGTGCCATGGAGTCAGTATCAGACTCATAGTGACCCTCATAGGGTTTTCAATGGCTGAGTGCTTCGGGATTGCCTTGGCAGTGCATTGCCAGGCCCTTCTCCCATTTTTGTGGTGCTGGGAATTGAACTCGGGACCTCAGAGACTGCAGCACAGCGCTCTACCAACTGAGCTAAATCCCAGCCCATAGTCTTTATTACCCACCGCTAACCATGAACATCTCTAAAGCCCATGGACCAGGCCTCATGGCGTTGAACCTTTCAGCCCTGACGGAAGCTTTGTTTTTACGTCTGCTTGGGTGAAACCTACTCCTCTGAGAGAGAAGACAGCGCTTGCCTTTTGGGTGATTTCATCTCTACCAGGTCTTTTCACGTTCATCCGGGGCTTTTGATGGAACCTGAAGGAACAAAGCTGCTTCCTGGACTACATCAGCATTAGGAGAAGGGACTTCAATGGCAGCAGCCTGTTTATAATCTCCTGGGTCCGCTTCTGTTTTCATTTTCCTGTAGATTGAAGTGGCCGCAGAGCAGAAACAATAGGAGGATAATACCGTAATCCTTTGGCTGCCTCACGTGTTGCAGACCTGGGCACGGAATCTCTGTCCTTAGCCCTGTGGGTAAACAAAGGAGCTCCGCAATCTGTTGCCTGCCTGTCCCTGGGGAATTAAAAACAAATGTATATGCTAGAATATTCCTGCAGATTAAGTTATTTGAAAGGCATTTCATTTTATAATCATGCAAATACATCTGCTCTTGTTTTTCAGCGTGGTAACCAGACCCTGGCCAGTCAGTAAATAATCTCCTTTGCCTTTCTTCCCAGTTCCTCTACCCAGCCTCTCTCACCCCTTTGCTCTTTGATGCAGAAGTTGGGGTGGCTGGGCAATCAGGCACTGAAAACCCACCGTTAGGGAGGGTCTTTTTTCGTTTATTGTTCTTCCAGTGCTTTGCCTTTTCCTGACTTTACATGGTTAAGGGAGTGTGGGGGGGAGAGGTTGATGAGAAGGTCAATCCATTGTGTTGCCTCTGGAGTCTGGGTATTTACCCTCCCTAAGTCTGTTTACTCTCTGAATCACTTGACTTGCAGCACATTCTTCCATAAAATCTAGCCTTGAGCTGCCGGTCTTAGGCCCTGGGGAGATATACTAAGTAATTCTAATATTTGAATAGCTAAAAGAGTGAGGGGCGATCTTTTTCCAAAGCCTAGGAGAAGGTAGCTTCCTCATGAATGATGATCACCTAAAATGAATAATTCTGTAGTTTTTCTTTCAAATAGAGCTAAGATTTTTAGATACAATACATGGAAGCATTGTTCCTTTATGTGAGGAAACGTCACATTTCAGGTTTACTGAACAAGAATGGCCATGATAAATGTGAAGCTCTGCCTTTATTTGAATAAATAATAAAAAGAGAATTAAATGTTACAATAGACTACTAGAATAAACAGATCTTATAACTGCAGGAGAAATTACTAAAGGGTCTAGCAAAAAAGGGCATATAAGTACACAATATAGCTAACATATTGCAACTAAAAACAGAATTAGTAATCAATGAAACATACCTGCTTATTTGAAGATTTGAACATTGGGATTAGTATATAGTTCTTTTTTGATGATCAAGTGCTGGTTTAAGACTTTAAGTTGATCATAGACATCAGCCTTTGAAAAACTTCATTGAAACTGCCTAAAACTATGCCTAAAACTATATTATGAAAATCTAAACATGTCTGTTGTCACAGATTCATTGTGATTGCTGTTGTTGTTAGATGCCATCGAGTCGGGTTGGACTCATAGCAACCCTCTATACAATAGAACGAAATACTCTCCAATTCTGTGCCAGGCACACCATCTTATTTATGGTTTAAGCCCATTGCAGACACTGTGTCAATCCATCTAGTCGAAGGCTTTCCTTTTTTCATGACCTGCCACTCTCCCAAACATGATGTCCTTCTCTAGGGATTGGTCCCTCCTGACTACATGTCCAAAATATGTATGAGGCAGTGTTGTTAGGAGCTGTCAAGTCAGGTCTGAAATGATTGCTGATTTTTAAAATGATTAACAATTGTGGGCAGCTAGAAATTTCTAGGCAAAATATCACTCACAGGGAAGAAGCCGATTAAGTTTCCTAAGCAAACTTATTTCATCATTTAGTAGATCATATATTCTGTGTTACCTCACTGTAAAATAACCCATAATTTGATTATTTAAAAAATCATTAATGTACTGTAACGTCTCCAGTGTTGTTAAGGTCTGACTAGTAATCTGTTGGTTCCTCTTTGATTCTGGCACTCACTGACACTTTGCTGGGCAATCCCTCTAGAAATTTACGCTCCAAATCTGTTTCATCTTGAAATGAAACTATAAGAAACCAATGGGCTTCTGTCTACCCAATCATGATGTTTGTTTCTGGTAATCACTTAGTTAATAGGGGCTATAGTTTTGACTGAAGTTTTTCATATGTTTATTTCTTCTCTGTATTAGAATGGTATTGAATTTTTATTCGTTACTTTACAGCTTATATGTTCTCTTATTTCTAAAATGGCAATGTTGTCCATTACCTTTAGTGAACTTGGTTCTTCAACTAAAGGTTTATGTTCTATTTTTTCTTACTATTTTGTCTTTGAGAAATTTTGAAAGGAGCATTCTTTTCCTTTGTACTTCTATTTAACACCAATATCACCTAAACCTTATTTGACGGGGCGTATACATATGGCTGGGAGATGGACCTGGCAACCCACTCCCAAAAATCAATCTGCCATTGAAAACCCTATGAGCAGCAGAGAAGCACTGACAATAGTGTTTCACCTGTTGTACATAGGGTTGCTATGAGTCAGATACTAACTCAATGGCACCTAACAACAACAACAGCAACAATAATATATATGGCTAGGAGAATAGATATTTGAACATTGAAACCCAAGGTTGAAATAAATCATTCTTTTTCAGTTCAACACTGTCCTTGAATCATTATATACTTCATATTTATATTCTTCTTATTAGAAGAACATATGGGATGATGATGGACAAATGATAAGTTTTAAATAATTTTTCCCAACAACCAATGGTATTTTATGTTCAGTCCTTAGCCTTGGTGGTTGGAGGAGGAGTTCTCAATGTCAGAAGTAGAGAGCAGAGTAGAGGAAATGATATATCACAATCTCTGAAAGGGGATTTGAACTGGGAGTTGGGTTTCAAAAACTATGCTTCCCTGTCTGAGAATCAATCGCATAGGGAAATCAGTCATTTATGGGAATGGACTGGGTGAAAGTAATAGGCTTGAAGCCCATTGATTTAAATTATTTATAGCAGAGAGGTCAATTTAAGTGGATGCAGAGATGTCCTCCCCATCCCAGGAGATCTTGTTTCATGACTTGGTATGAGAGGGGTCCTCTTGAATTCTTGGTTGAATACAAGCTTGCACATGGCTACAGCGAAACAAGTCCACATCAGAACAATTTACAAAGAAATACCTATCACTTGGGAGATGTGAAGCCCGAAGTTCTCAGAACTCACACAGGACTGGGATTTTTTTTTTGTTCGCTCTAATTTAGGTCAGAGTGAAGAGATGCATAGGAACACCCTGGGTATCCAGTAGATCCTAGAAATGGTACAATCAAAAGTGCAGCTAAATTAGAGCTACAATAAAACTACTGTAGGTGCCCCCCCAATTGAAACCATATAACAAATGGATCAAACTTGCTTAGAATTAGCTTAAATCCCTGCAATAAAAATCCAACATTGTTTAAAGAAAAACAACAAAATCTGTCACTCAAAACACAAAAATTTTAAATGAACAGCTTCCAAACAAATCACTAGACATTTAAAGAAATACACAATAAAATCCTAAACCTGGAAAAAAAAAATCAAAACAGATCCAGAAATAAGAGAAATGAAGGAATTAGGAGAAAAGGACATTAACATGTCTATTATAAATATGCCTCAAAAGATATGGTATGTAAGTACCATATGCTGATTGAGCCACTGGAACTCCTGAGGTGTGGCCAAAGCTGGCATCGAACTTATGATCCTCCTGCCTCATCCTCTTCAGCAAGTTGGTTACTGGTATGTACCATAACAACTACAGAGTTATAATTAGAAGGAATAAATTCTAGTGTTTCATTGCATAGCAAAGTGATATAGTTAATAGTAATGTTCTATATATTTCAAAATAGTTAAAAAATGATTTTAAATGTTCTTACCATAAAGACATGATAAATCTTTGAGATAATGGAAATACTAATTATCCTAAATTGATCATTCAATAATGTATATATGCATCAAATCGTCCCATAAATATATAAAATTATTATTTGCCAAATAAAATAACTCTTAAGAAAAGCACGATTTAAGGAAAGTATGAACACAATGAACAGGAGCTATATGTTATATTGCAAATATAACTTACACAGATTAAAAAATAACAAAATTGAAATATTTATTGTATGGAATAATAGATAGTAATAATAATAATAGATATGGGAAAATATTAATAACATTTTAATTTAATAATAATCATTAAATATGATTATTTAATAATATTATTAATAAAATTAATAATAATAATAGATATGAGAAAAATAATAGTAGTAGTAGTAGTAATAATAATAATAATAATAATAATAATAATAGATATGGGAAAAAATCAGTGAAACTGAAGAATAAATAGGAAAAATCCAAAATAAATCATGGCAAATTAAAAGCCAAACAAAACATTAGTGATATCAGAAAATATCCAATGATGTTGTTTTTAGGTGCTGTTGAATTGAGTCTGACTCATAGCGACCCTATGTACAACAGAACAAAAGACTCCCTGACACCGTGCCGTGCCCAGCACTATGTTAGTGCTTCTCTGCTATTTATAGGGTTTTTGATGGCTGACTGTTTTGGGAGTGGGCTGCCAAGTCCTTCTTCCAAGCCTACAGCACCTGATATTCCCAGGCAGTCTCCCTTGCAAGTACTAACCAGGCCTGAGATCGGATATCAGGGCGGTATGGCTGTAGACATCCAATGGCATAAGATATATTTAATTGGAGTCCCAGATGTTGAACTAAACAATATTTGAAGAAATGATAAAAGTTTTCCAAATTAATGTGAAAGATGTATCATTTTTTAGAAATTTAATAAAGCCAAAGCAGAGCAAATATTTTTAAAATTAGACAAAAATATGTCACACTCAATTTGTGAATAGCTAGCAATCAGTGTAAAATCTTAAAACTAGCTAAATCAATCATATTACATAAAGAAAGAGATTAGAATTATAGTAGCCTTCTCCCAGAAACTATTCAAGTCCAAAAGAAAGTGATATTTTAAGACCCTGAATGAAAAATATTAAAAATATCAAACAGTATTGAATAATCAGTGAAAATTGCTTTAAAAAATAACTTAATGTCTACTTACAAGAGATGCTGAAGGAAGTTCTTTAGGCAGAAGGAAAATGATAATAGATAGAAAGTCATATATATACAAATAAAGTCAGAAATATGTGGGTAGGTATGCAATATATTTGTCTCATTTCTAAAATTTTTAAAAACAATTTTCTAGAGCAAAACTTATAACAATGTATATTAAGGTCTATAACACCAAGAATGTTGTTCTTAAGTGCTGTCGAGTTGAATCCACCTCAGAGTGACAACAGAATGAAACACTACCTGACACTGTGCCATGCCCAGTAGCACTATTATCAGTGCTTCCCTGCTATTCATAGGGTTTTTGATGGCTGAGTGTTTCAAGTGTGGGCTACTGGGTCCTTCTCCCAAGCCTATAGCACCCTGTATTTTCAGGTGATTTCTCATCCAATAGTAACCAGGCCCACCTCTGCTTACTTTCTAAGCTCAGATGGGATCAGATATCAGGGTGGTATGGCTGTAGACAAATATCAGGGTGAAAATACAGTATATTTTTTTAGGTTTCCTACAATGCATTTGAATAGTGTAATATTTGAAGATAGAACATGGAAGATAAGGAGGTAGATTTCATATTTTAAAACAATCACTTAATATTAAACAAAGCCATAGGTTTAATAAATAGTAGAGAAAGTAATATGGTAAAATAATAATAAGCTCCATTACTCCAAAATAAGAAAACAAAAGAACAGATGGGAAAAATTTAAAGTGAAGAGCTTGGTAGTAGACTTACACTTAACCACCTTGATAATTCCATTACATGTAAATGGTTGAAATAGTTCAGTTAAATGGCAGAGATCATCTGACTAGGGAAAATAAAAGCAAGTAAATCTCTACTATTGTACAAGTATCTTATATAAAAAGAATAATGATAAATACTGGCAAGGATATGGAGAAGAAGGAACTCTTGCTATTGGTTCACATGTAAATTAGTACAGCCTTCAGAAAAGCAGTTTGGAGTTCCTCCAAAAGTTAAAAATGGACTTACTTATGACCCAGCAATTCCACTACTGGGTACAAATGGAAATGAAATGAAATCAGTATGCTGAGACATCTGCATGCCCATGTTCAGTGCAGCACAATTCACATAGCCAAAAATTGAAAACAATTGTCCGTCAACTGGTAAATGGCTAAAAAATATGTGGTACATATACACAGTGGAATACTGTTCAGCCAGAAGAAGAATAAAATCCTGTCATTTGAAAAAACATGATGGAACTAGACATCTGTATGTTCAGTGAAGCCAGGTACAGAAGACAAGTACCAAATGACCTCACTCAAATACGGAATCTGAAAGTGTTGACATGATAGAAGTTGAAAGGAGAATGGTGATTACCAGAGGCTGGGGATAATTTTGGTGAGGGAAAAAGGGAGAAATAAAAGAAAAAAGTCAATCAGTGGATACTATGTTATAATTAGATAGGAGGAGGAAGCTCTGGGGTGCTATTAAATAGTATGGTGACTGTCTTATTGTTTGTAGGTGCCCTTGAGTTGGATCCAAGTCATAAAGATCCTGAGTACAACAGAGTGAAACGTTACCCAACACTGTGCTATGAACATTATCCTTTTATGTTTATGCCGATTGTTGCAGCCACTATGCTTCTCATTTTGAGTCACGCCACATCAGAAAGAAGAGGTCCCAGGGGCTTTAGTTCATTCTCATCATTAAGGTCTACTCGACTCTGAGGAGGCAACTCTTCCCTTGTCATTTCTTGAATGCCTTCTAGCTTGAGGGGCTCATTTTCCAGCACTGTATTTTACAGTGCTATTCATATGGTTTTCAAGGGAGTGGGCTACCAGGTCCTTCTCCCTTCTCTTTCTTAGTCTGGAAACTCAGCTGGAAGCTGTCCACCATGGTATCTGAGATGCTTGCAGCATTGTAGTAACATGCAAGCCCCTATGGCATGACAGGGGGATGGTGTCTATCGGTAATAATTATATGCTGTACATTTCAAAAAGCTACAAGGAGTTTGAATGTTTCACCACAAAGACATGATAAATGTTTTAGGAGACAAATATTTAAACCAATTTAAGTATCACATAATGTATGTTGTTGTTAGGTGCCATCAAATTGGTGTCTGACTCACAGCGACCCTACTTATAACAGGTGAAACACTCTTTTCTGTGTTTCTGTGCTATTCATAGGACTTCCAAAGGCAGACATGATGTATACATGTATTGACTATCACATATGAGAGGGCTGAGATTTAGCTCAGTTGGCTGAGCACTGCGCTGCAGTCTCTGAGGTCTAGAGTTCAATTCCCAGCACCACAAGAATGGGAGAAGGGCCTGGAAATCCACTCCCAAGGCAATCCCGAAATGGTAAGCCATTGAAAACCCTGTGAGGGTCGCTATGAGTTGGACACCAACTCGATGGCACCTAACAACAACATTCATATGTACAAGTTTTATGTTTTTGTGTATCAGTCAAAAACGAATTTTTGAAGAGTGAATTTCTCAAAGTCAAGGAATCACTACAAATTGATTTCTCCTCTGGTGAAATGGGTTTCTCCTCTGGTGAAATGAAGGTAGGGAAAGGAGCAATCGTATGTCCTTCAACGATTATGTTAACTTCTCTCCTTGTTGAAACTCATTCTAAGCTTCCAGGTTACTTGTTGCTCTTGTGATATTTTAGTCTTGTGCCAGAAGGAAATGCTGTGTAATTATGTAAGTCACTGATCGTTGGAAACAATCGACTCCGCATTAGCCAATTAAACCTGGCAAGATATAGACTATTGCCCAAGCTCTTTTTGATCCAGACACGTTATGCCCAGCATTTCAACTTCATAACTTCCTTTGCTTCTTACCCAGCCATCTTGATGTCTTCTATTGAACCAAGTAAGGCAAATAGGTGGTAGGGAGCGTGGATGAGTCAGAGAAGATTTTGGAAGACAGCTGCTCATCCAGAATCTCAGGAAGAAGGATACACGCTCATGATCAGGGTTTGCCTTTGGTTCTCAAACAGTGCTTAGTGTCCTTGTTCATTCAAAATTCAGGTCAGCTGCAAGCAAGGGCCATGTCACAACATCTGAATGTGTTTGTGCACTTAGGAAAGGGTGGTCAGTGCATACCAACCCTTCCAGCCAAGTGTTACACCTCAGGCCCTCTTCGGGGCCCTCAGGCGAGTGAATGGGAGCTGTGTTGTAAACAGGCAGCAGGGATCTGGGTTCTGGTATTTGCTTTCTGGGCTGCAGTCACCTGAGCTCAGATTCTAATCTCCTGCATGGAGCGTTGTGAGTCATTGTGGCTTGATGGCGCTCTCTTCTCCTCATTCCTCTCCCTTGGGACACGTTAGTAAATTTTAATTTGAGAGTTAAAATTGGCAAGTGCTCCTGTTCCCAGAAAATCTATCGGGGGTTAATAAATGATGCTTGAGACTGGTATTGTTTAGGGCCCAGCAAATGTACTCAGCTTAGTGATATGAAGAGAGTAAGAGGTCAGTAAGAATGAAGAGTTAGTCATTGAAATGTGGGTCCCGTTATAGGCTTGATAGGAGCATTTTAGGACAAACGAGTTAGAAATTCATTTTCAATTCTTATCAGCCCAGTGGGCTTTATTTTCACATGGTGAATGAAGACATCCTTCTGTTAGAGCCTTCTTAATGTTCGGGAATTTGTGTGTGGACTTTCATCCTTCAGTCTGATATTTCTTTTCTTCCTTCTTTTCTTTGCTTTTCCTTTTTATGCATTCTTTCTTTCATACTTTCTCTATCCTTCCTTCCTTCCTTCTCCCCTTCCTTTGCCTTTCCTTCTCCTCTCCTCTCTTCTCTCCTCTCCTTTCCTCTCCTCTCCTCTCCTTTCCCTTCCCTTCCCTTCCCTCCTTTCCTTTCACCTAGAGTAAGTTTTATTTGGCCCTGAGTAAATGTATCCCAGAGCCCAGCGGGCTCAGTTAAACTGAGCTTGAACCTGAAAACCCATGACCATCCTACAAATGGCGAGTCAAAAGACGAAGCTGTGCAGTACTCAGCTCAGTGGAACCCTCTGCCTCTTCTATGTCCTCTTTCCGTTCAGAATTAAGAAGACAAAAATTATGAAAATATAAAACATGAGGAGATATTAATCTCTTAGAAACTGAAGCTAATAATCAACTAGCTTGCAGCCGTAGCCATGTGGCATTAGGTCCTATCAGATCTTGGTAGCTAAGCAGGGTCAGGCCTGGTTAGTCCTTGGATGGGAGACTGCCTGGGAACACCAGGTGCTGTAGGCTTGGGAGAAGGACCTGGCAACCCACTCCCAAAAATCAATCCGCCATTGAAAACCCTACGAACAGCAGAGAAGCACTGACAATAGTGTTTTGCCTGTTGTACATAGAGCCGCTACAAGTTGGACATAGACTTTACGGCACCTAACAAAAACAACAGTGATTGACTAAATGATTCAAATTAAACCAGTGGTGGTCGTGAGCAGATTTCATTTACCTCATTGCCATGTAATACTGTGCCACATCATGTGGACTTTCAGCTGAGCAGCACATGGGTGCCATGCTTACTACTGGCAGCCATTAGCCCTGTGCCAGTTGGCAACTCTGGCCACACAACCAATGGACGTGGAGGAAGGGTGGCTCCTCATTTTGCCTGCTAGTCTAGTCCTGTGTTCAGTCCAGGACTGAACCAATCCTCAGTGGTGTAAGCCTTTGATAACTTCAGCAAAACTCATGTCTTAAACACTTGTTTAGGATTTCAGAGGAATTAAATAGGTATATCTTTAAACCTCTTGCAATAATTCATTGTTGTTAAGTACTGTCAAGTCAAGTCCGACTCATAGTGACCCTCATAGGGTTTTCAATGGCTGATTGCTTCAGGAATGGTTTGTCACAGACTTCTCACATTTTTGTGGTGCTGGGATCGAACCCAGGTCCTCAGAGAGTGCAGTATGGCACTCGACCCACTCAGCTAACCCCTAGCTCTGCAATAATTTAGCTTCCATTATTGTTACTCTAATATAACTATGTTAGCTCTGATAGACAATTCCAGCTGAAGTTCAGACGTAGAAATGACAACATTTTCTTCATTGCAAATCAAGACTGGAATGCAGAAAAAAACATTTTAGGGGGAGCCACTGAAGAGTGGCTGGTATTTTAAAATTTGTCTCTGCCCACGGGTTTGGTTCACTTCCGATCATAAACCTTAGTAATTCCATTTTTTACATGCCTTGGGGCTGTAAGACTGACAATACAGTGTTTAAAGAGAAAGAGTATGACACTCCCAACAATTCTTGAATTCAGTTGCCTTGGCTGCATGCATGTGCCTCATCTTCCATCACGGTAGTAATTTCATCATAACATTAGGCGGTGTGGCCATAAATTGCTTTTATCTTGTCTTTCTTGAGCTTAGAGATTTCCCTCATAGCAAACGTTTTTCTGTAGACACCATATACATTTTCCTTAGTGTTCCTTTTCCTGGGGAAAGAAATGAAATTGGGTAAATGGATTTGCTTTTACATATATTTGACATTTGAGAATTCAATGGAGAAAATAAATACGTTTTTCAAGGTTTTTCTTAGTTCTAAACACTCTTATCACATGGGCATATTATCTTTATACTACTCTTCTTGCTTTATTGTAAATTTGGGAAGGGATGGATCCTGATGGGAGAAATAGAAAAGACAGATATGAGGTCAAATATTTACATTACCTAAGAGATTTTGGGCTGGGATTTAGCTCAGGTGGTAGAGTGTCACTCTGCCGTCTCTGAGGTCCCGAGTTCGATTCCCAGCACCGCAAAAATGGGAGAAGGACGTGGCAATCCACTCCCAAGGCAATCCCGAAATGATCAGCCATTGAAAACCCTATAAGGGTCACTATGAGTTGGACACGACTTGATGGCACCTAACAACAACAACAAAAGAGATTTTAGTCTCTGTGACTTATTAATGCTGTCAGGTTTTACCATAGCATGGAGTCAGTCCTGTCAGTCCTGGAAAGGTCTTGCTTTGTTCCTCTATTTCTTGAACTCACAGAATTTCTAGCTCCTCATCAGAAATAACAAATTAACCATCGAAGAGGTCTCTGTATGTGAAATGGCCATTGTGCCTCCAATGCCTTTGTCCAAAGAGAAGAATTCATTCAATACAAAGTGAACAAACCTCTTCCTCCGCCCATTCATCATCATCATCATAACAAAATAATAGTGGCATATTTTGAAGGTTCCAATTAATGTGAACATAGTTGATTCATTTTTCTGTTTAGAATTTCAGTACTTTGATACTTTTAACATTTGTTGAAATAACTAAAATGCTAGATTGCTTTAGGTGCCTGAAATATGCCATCTCATTAGTTCTACTAACCATTCTTGATGCAAATGCTGTTATTTGTAGACAAGAAAACTGAAACATAAAAAGTTAGACAGCTTATTCAGAGTTAATCAATCAATCAATGATGACTTCAATCCAGGGATTCTGACCTCCGAGATCTTGCTTTAACTTTAAAGATGGGAGTGTATCTAAGATTGTGTTGTTTCTTTATAAACACGCCTGTCCAATGCTTGTTTCTTTTTCCAAGTAACTTTCTTCTGAACCTGATACTGTAGCAATCTACATTATTTCAACTTTCATTAAATTTTCTTGTGGCTCCTTCTCTGGGTTGTTGTTGTTGTTGTTGTTAGGTGCCGTCGAGTCGGTATCCGACTCATAGCGACCCTCTGTACAACAGGGGAAACACTATTATCAGTGCTTCTCTGCTGTTCATAGGGTTTTCAATGGCAGATTGATTTTTGGAAGGGGGTTGCCAGGTCCTTCTCCCAAGCCTACAGCTTTTGGTGTTCCTAGGCGGTCTCCTATCCAGGTACTAAACAGGCCCGACCCTGCTTAGCTTCCGAGATCTGATGGGTTCGGATGCCACAGGGCTACAGCTGCAGGCTCCTTCTCTGGGTAGTAAGACTAATTAATATGTAAAATGTGTTAGTATCTAGACAATGGAATGTTATTCAGCAATAAAAAGGAATGTAGTACTGAAATATACTGCATGAATAAACCTTGAAAATATGCAAAGTGAAAGAAGCCAGTCACAAAAGGCTACATATTATATGAGTCGATCTATCTGAAATGTTAAGAATAGTTAAATCTGTAGAGATAAGATGTAGATCAGTGGTTGGCAAGCACAGTGGAGGAGACAGCCAATGGGGATTGACTGCTAATGAGTAAGGGCTTCTTTTTGGGAGAATGATATGCTATGTTCTTGCAATAGTCCTTATCTCAAGACTGACTTTGGATACTAAGATGCCCAGAAAGTAATGTCATTTTTCTGTGCCCCCACCCAATAGAACTCATAGAAGAGAGAAAGTTTCTCAGAGAGTATGGAGTAACCCTGTTATTCCTATACTTGTACTAAAATTGCCTACAAAATTAAATAGCATTTCACACCCACAGGTTACTTAACTTCGGTCCAATTTCTAAAGTTTCTTTAAAAGTTTTGATATCCAAAGAGTGGTGCAAGACCACACGGCCACCTCATGGGAGTGTGTTGCAGGTATGAACTCCTGGGCCCAGTTAGACCTGCTGAGTCTGATCCATTCAGAATCTGATCTATGGTAGAATGTGAGAGTCTCTGCTTCACAGGAGCATCTACACTGCCCGAATGGGATCCTAGGACCAAAATCCTACCTCTGTCAAATGTTGGCCCTATAAACTTGGGCAGGTCATATGGAGTCTGAGAACCTCAGTTTCCACATCCATAAAAAGATTACAGAGGATTATTGAAGGATAAACACAGTATACATATAGAGACTTGGAAATGGTGCTGGAATGTATTGTCCAATGCCGTCTCAGCCTATAAGTAAGGCTGAGATGTGTGGGTGACACCTTGTGTCAGGGTACACTTGAGCATTCCCTATCCATTCAGGTTGTAGCATGTATTAGTGTACTGTTCCTCTTTATTGGTGAATAATATTCCATTGTGTAGCTATAATCACTCCATCATTTCTGTCTTGTCTCTGGACTTTACCAGTCCAGTATGTGGGGAGCAGGGAAGGTGGGAGGTAGACAGGCCATGCATAGGCCTGGAATCTCTATAAAGTCAAGGGATGTCCCAGGTGCTGGAGGAAGGTAGGCAGGGTTTAAGGAAACGTGCTTCCTTGAGCTTTGTATCATTAGGGTTATCATTAGTGGGTTTTCATACATCTAGCCCCAAACCGGTTCAAAAGGGATAACACAGGCAAGAATAAAGGACTTAAAACTTAAGGGAGAGAACCGAGAGAGGGGACCCAGGGGAGGGCTGACTACATCCAAGCTCTGAAAGAGCTCTGAGGCCACTCAGTGCGCCCACCGGAAGAAGGGGTTTTACGGGCAGATCATGGATCCCAGCTCCGCCCCAGCCTCTGGGCTGGCAGGTGAGCACACAGAGTGGGGATTTTCCTACCACCATCGAAGGGCTCAGGACACGTTTTCAGAATGCATTATAAAAACAGCACTTCCTCAGCGTCTCTCGCCCTGGTCACACTTCCTGATCAACACGGGTTTTGTTAGAATAGTTTCTCTCTGTTGACAGAAATGTAGTTGGCGACCTTGAGCAGCCTGCAGCTGGGTCAGGAGCCAAAATAAACACGCCCTTTGGCTCCTCCTAGCTTCAGATGCTTGCAGTTTTTGAACACGTGCCCCCTGGCAGCCTCCGTAACTATCAGTGTTATTATTTCATTTTATTGTTAAACTTTTTTCTTTTATGATTGTAGTAAAGACGCATATTCCATGATAGGAGTGGGGTTAGCTGAGTTCACTAACAGAAAATGCAGAGTGAGGTGTAAAGCTATCCCGGGGCAGAGCTATTTACAATACAGGAATTCATGACCTGCAGAATCACCTTTCCAGAATCCTGCTGCCTGGTTGTTTTTCAGATTACAGAGGCCACATGATCCAAGGAGTGTAAAATAAACCAAAACGATCCAGGATCTATCGGTTATTTTTCCCACCTGGTTTAAATTATGGTCACCAAGAAGTAGAATCAAATTAATACATAAGGGCTTCAGACTCATTTTATTTCTTTTTTCTCTTATTTCCTCCTTGCTAATTCTGTTTTTGTTTTGACATTTTCTGTGCTTTAGACAGCACTGTGAAGGCCAGAGGTGATAACTGGAGCGGAGGGCAGTCACCTCTGCCGTTCTCCAATCTGCTCACTCACTGATGTTTTCTTTCTCTTTCTCCCTTTGACATACATACTTTCACCGTCTCCCAGACTCCTGCAGCCAGGAGCCTGGCAGATGCAGATTTGCTGGAATCTTCCATCTGGGCTCTCCGCTGTGCTTACCCCCAGCTTTCCTGAGCACTGCTTCCTCATTTTTTTGCCTGTTTCCTGCGTATATTTTTGTGACTTTCATTTAACACTTGTCATCTGCCTGGGGTTGTGAAGATGCTGGCTTCTGCGACCTCAAGGTGTTGGCACTTTTTAATCTCCCGCATTTGCATCTTCACTTCGACTGGCAACGTTATTTTGAGCGGAGGAAGACGTAACGACAACCAAAAGGGATGAGAAGGCAATGTGATAATGTGCGTCTACCATTTCCCAAGTGCCAAAAGAAGGACGTAGGCTCGCAGTGTCTCACGGGAAACCTTAATTAAAGCCCACGAAGACAGTACCAAGCAAGCACATGATGAGTTCCCAGAGAAACTATTTTCTCTCCCTTTGATTCTATGTCTTAGCTTATCTAATTTAGATGAGATTTAATTTGTTAATTACATCTCTCCCCATGACCTATGGCATTCGTCCACATTGTCAGGATGTGAGGAAGTTGGGTGTTCCCTTTTGTTTTAAGACAAAATTGCAACAAATTTAGTTGAAAGAACCTATTTGTTCCTGGAGAAGGACAGCAGGTTTGGGAGAATGGTGGGTCAAAGGAAAAAAGGAAGACTCTCAACTAGATGGACTGACACAGTGGCTACAACAACGGGCTTAAACATAAAAAGCCCAGGTGTATGGCACAGTGTCAGGGAGTGTTTCGTTCTGTTGTACATAGGGTCACTGTGAGTCTGATTTAAGTTGATGACAACAAAAGCAACAGTTGGTTAAAGGAGGACCATAAATTGGAGGTGAGAGGCAGCCTGTGTAACTTAGCAAAACTCTGTCTCAAAACTAAAAAAATAAAATTGGGCTGGGATGTGGCTCAGTGGTAAAGCTCTCGCAAAGGCAGGTGTGAAGCCCTGGGTTCAACAACCCAGTACTGGAAAAAACAAACAAACGACTATTTGCTTTTATTTGTGATTCTAAATTTAGCAACACTGTATTCTATAAGGTAGAATGAATGATCTGATGAGCTGAGCAGGGAAGGCTGATTTTCTATGCGGAAAATAGCTGAAGAAAACAGAAATAATGAATAATAAGAATGGTCATTTCGAAGTTACTTTCCTTAAAGGATTACCACAGAGGGGACTTTCTTACCCTGCCAGCTCAGGCAAATTCGGCCCCTTCTGATTGGCTGCTGTGCGTTTGTCTGTTTTTTTTTTTTTTTTCATTTATTTATTTTTAGAAAGCAGGTCCATTTCAGAGTTCAGTTTGATTAATGGCACTTAGCATGAGTGACTCCATTTTGATTTTATCTCATCTTCTGGGGCGTACTACAAAGGCTCAGTCTAAAACAATGGCTCCCATCACTTGGTTGAACAGTTCCAAGTTCACAAGGGAGGAACAGAATAGACGGTCAATACATTTCTTAGCCAGCCAGGGTTCTCAGCTAGCAGGCTGCACTTATTTATTATGCAGCTGCTCCTTCCATGTAACTAACCTGGGCAGTCACCAGAAGTCCATTCATCGGAGGAACTGGGCGAAGAACTCAGGGCCATTCCCTTCCATCTTCCGGGAGCCGTTTGTCTCCCTGCCCCCACAGGCCTGCCCACTTGTACTCTGCATGCCCACAGAAACTTACTGTACCTTGTCTGCTTTCTGATCTGGTAGAACATCAGCCTTCATAATGATGACTACGGATCTCAACTACAGGGAGGACCGAGATCAGTCATGGAAACTGCAGTTGGCTTTGAGACTCCATTGGGGGGACTGAAAGATGTGGGGAGGTACAGGACAGTGTCAAGTGCAGGGGCAGGAGTGTGCCAGGGGGATGCCATGCTTGGCAGTCTCGAAGCTCTAGGGCAGTGCGACCCAATGGAGCATCCTGCCGTGATGGCGGTGTCACTGTCACGTGTCTGCACTTGTGTCTTAGAGCCACCGGGCAGACACAGGCTCCTCCTGAGCCCTTGAGATGTAGGGCGTTCAGCTGAGGGTCTGAACTTTGTTCTTATCTAACTTTAGTGAATTCATACTTCAATTGAAATAGCCCTGTGTGCTCCTGGCTCGTATACTGCACATTGCAATTTTAGGGTGTCAAGTGTGTGGAGAGATTCCATCTCATTTCCAAGAAAATAGGAAGACCACAAGCCTGCGTGCCACATTCTCGTCCCCAATAGCACTGAAATCATCAATAAGAAGCCTTCGGAATGTGCCTGTATTTTCCTACTAAACTGTATACTCTAAAGGAAGGGGTTGATTTTCTTTCATTCACTGATCTATGCTGCCGTGCCTACCAGAGTTGTTGTTGTTGTTGTTAGGTGCTGCCGAGTCATGTCCGACTCATAACGACCCTGATAGGGTTTTCAATGGCTGCCTGTTTCGGGATTGCCTTGGGAGTGGATTGCCACGTCCTTCCTGTTTTTGTAGTACTGGGAATCAAACTCAGGACCTCAGAGACTGCAGAGCGGTGCTCTACCAACTGAGCTAAATCCCATACCACCAGAGTAGTCCTTGAAAAATAATAGTTGAACAGTTTTGCCCGTGGATTAGTCGTAGCTTTGTAAAGCTTCAAAGCCAGAGGGACGTTTATTATTGCAGTCGACCCGCTGTTGCCTATCCTCAATCCTGTTTTATTTCTTTCTCTGGTTGGCAAGATTTAATGTGTCCAAACCTCCCCGTTCTGATTCCGTGAGCTGTGGCTGTCCCTGGCCAAGTGAGGGGAAATCGTGGCCGCTTGACCCAACTGTCTTGGCACGAATGGATTCGAAGGTGTGCGTGTAACTCAGTTCTGACCAGTAGGATGGGAGGGGTTTCTCCTGAGAATGATTCCTGCACAACTTTACTTTAAAAAGGGAAGCATGGAAGGGGCCCCCAAACGTCTGTCAGTTTGCTGTGCTCTGGGGACTAGCTTGTGGCTGTGATGCTGAAAGCTATGCCCCAGGTATCACAGATACCATCATGGCCACCTGTAGTGGACAGGTTTCAACTGAGCTTGTAGACTAAGACAGACTAGGGAGAAGGACCTGGCAGCCCACTCCCACAAAAATTAGCCATTGAAAACCCTATGAATAGCAGAGAAATACTATCAAATAGAGTGCCAGAAAATGAGTCTCTCAGGCTGGAAGGCATTGAAGAAACAACTAGGGAAGAGTTGCCTCCTCAAAATAGAGTTGACCTTAATGATGGGAATGGAGTAAACCCCTAGGACCTCCTTTTGCTGATGTAGCACAACTCAACATAAGAATAAACATAGCGATTGCAACAATGCACTCAAACATAAAAAGATTGTGTACATTGCACAGTGTTGGTTAGTGTTTCCTTGTACCGTACTTACAGTCACTGTAAGTCTGATTTGACTTGATGGCACCTAACAAAAACAGCGAGGAAAAAGCAGCCCTTGTCATGTCTGAAAGTTAACTCTGGGACTCATACAGTCATTTTGTGAACACTGAGGTACTGAGCTGAGGAGAGCCATGGAAGTGATATAGAATACTTGATGTTGAGTGGTTGACCCTAAAATCTGACAAATACCTGTACATCTTGTTACAGTTGTTGTTGCTGTTAGGTGCTGTTGAGTCGGTATCTGACTCATAGCGACCCTCTGTACAACAGGGGAAACACTATTGTCAGTGCTTCTCTGCTGTTCATAGGGTTTTCAATGGCAGATTGATTTTTGGGAGGGGGTTGCCAGGTCCTTCTCCCGAGCCTACAGCACTCTTGTTACAGAGAGATACTAAATTTACTTACTTGTAAAGCCAATAGCATCAGGATTTCCACAGACATTACATAAGGTATGGCTAAGCCGAGTTCTCCACCAAGCTGACCAAAATTTTTCTTTTCTTTTCTCTCCTCTCCTCCCCTTCCCTCTCTTCCCCTCCCCTTCCCTCTCCTCCCCTCCCCTCCCCTCCCCTCCCTTCTCTTCTCTTCTTCTCTTTTCTTTCCTTTTTTCTCTTTTTTCTTTTCTATTCTCTTTTCTTTCTCCCTCTCCTTCCTTCCTTCCTTCCTTCCTTCCTTCTTCCTTCCTTCCTCAAACCCAGGCTGCACACATACTAAGCAAGTGCTTTACCTCTGAGCTACTTTCCCAGTTGCAAAGCAGTAAGCAAGGAGTCCACCAAGACTGGATTCTTACCTGGAGCCCTCCTGGGGAAGATTCCAATTCCGAACTCCCACAGTTATTGTCAGTATTCAGCTTTTGCAGGCTACCAAGGGCTTTTATGTTTGTGAGCTGTTGAACAGAGGCTGGCCTGGGCTCCTTCTGCTGCAGACTCCCACGTAACAGCTGAGATTTCAGCTTGCTTCATCCACACCCTCCAGTCTTCTCACCTGATGGGTGCTAGTATCTTGTACAATGGAATCATGTACATCTTGTCGTGTTTACTGTGTTCTGTTGGTCAGAAGTAAGCTTGGGTCCTGCCCACACTCCAGGGGAAAGAATCCTACCAGGGCGTGATCCTGAAGACCACCTTAGATATATTTGCTGCACCACTTCATTTTAAAGGGGAGGAAATTGGCCAGATAAATGATTTGCCTTTCCAAAGATACTGTTTCCTGGTAAAAGCGTTCAGAAGAGATTCTACATTTTTATTGCAATCCAGGGCATAACCTACGAACTAGTCCTATGAAATTATTTATGCCACTTAATCTTTCTGAACTTCAGTTTTTTAATTTCTAAAATGAGATTGGCCTATAGCTGTACCACCCTTGTGTCTGATCTCGTCTAATTTCAGAAACTAAGCAGAGTCAGGTCTGGTTAGTCCTTGGATGCAAGGACACGGCAGTCCACTCTCAAAACAACCATCAAAAAACCTATGAATAGCAGAGAAGCAGTGACAATAGTGCTGGGCATGGCAGTGTGTGGGGGAGTGTTTCATTCTGTTGTACATAGCGTTGCTGAGTCAGACCTGACTCGACGGCACCTAACAACAAGAAGACAAGATTAATGAAAACTCTCTTTAAGAAATTATTTTGGAGAGTTTTTTTGTACTAACATGTAAGTGTCTACATGATTTCTACTTATAATAGATGTGTTAGCTTTTCATTGCTAAGGAAAGTACCTCAGAAAATCAACTTACAGGAAGAAGTGTTACGTTGGCTCACTGTTTCGGAGGTTTCAATCCGTGAGTGTTTGTCTCCATCATTCCTGGGCCATGGTGAGGCAGAACATCGTGGTTGTGAGCACAGTCCCTATGTATTCTTTAAAGGCACACCCCCAATGAACTACTTCCTCCAACTAGGCCCCACCCCCTAAAGTTTCTACCACCAGTCGAAGACCCAGCCTTCAACATGTGAGTTTTCGAATGACATTCCAGATCCAAATCATGACATTCCATCCCTGGTCAACAAAGGCTCATGTTTTTCTCACAATGCATGATGAATTCAGTTTATCCCCAAGAGTTCCCATAGTTAGTAGTGCCCGCATTGCTCAATCCTCAAAAACCAAAGTCTCCTCTGAAATGTAAAATGCAAACTTTTTGCTGTGAGCTCCCCATAAAAATGAACTTATAAAACCAAAGTATGTGCCTCCAGCATATAAAAGCAGAAAGTAAACATTCCTCTTACAGAAGGGAGGACTAGGAGAGTGGTAAGGGAGGATCAGACCAAAGCAAGGTGGAAACCTAGGAGGGCAAACATAAAAGCCTATAAATATCCATGTCTGGCATCTGGACCTTGAGGTGGTGAGGTGTAAACTCCAAAGGACTTGGGTAGCCCTGCCCTCCAGCCTTGCTGGCTGTACCCTCTGTGGCCTCTGAAAACTCTTGAGAACATTCTTTGCCATCTGCATTCCTCTGGGCATTCTGGTCTTCTGAGCTCATAGCAGAATCTCCCATGATGCACCACTTACAGAATTCCAGTCATTATTCTGAGCTACTTCTCCAGATTCCCCTCACAAAGAAATCCCAAAGGCATCTAAGCCACATGGTGGTAGTCACAGCAATGACCCCCACTTCTTGGTACCAATTTCTGTGTGTGTGTGTGTGTGTGTGTGTGTGTGTGTGTGAGAGAGAGAGAGAGAGAGAGAGAGAGAGAGAGAGAGAGAGAGAGAGAGAGAGAGCGAGCAAGTGCACGGAAACATGCAAGACCATGCCCTCAGTGACCAGCTTCAGCTAAGAACAGCTCCTAAAGTTTACTACCACCTCCCACTTATTGCTGCCAGCTAAGGACCAAAGCTTTAATACGTCAGCCTTTAGGGAACATTCTAGGTCCAAACCATACAATAGACAGTTTAGAACGTTAGCTTTTCTCTGTTTTTTTCCTTTTACTATTGATCATGTACTTGCTTTCATTATTGAGGGGAACTAGAATGAGTAGTACATTGTGTTTTACTTTGAAAGTTTGGAATATCATTTGTTAACTTAAAACCTAGAGTAAATTGTTTTTAGAACCATCTCAGGAGTAAAAGTGTAGGTCTAAAGTCAAGTAGGATCCTCTATTTGAAAGTGTGAACATAACTGTCTTTGCCATGGCTACAGTCTTTGAACTTGAAGTCAAAACAATTGTATTATAGAACTGACCTCTAGGGACTTTGTCTCTAGCGTGTTGGGTTTTGCTTTTTTAAATTAAGGTCAACTGGCTCCAGTGGAAGGCATTTTCTGATGCCAGCTGATTGCCATAAATAGTGTGCCAATAAGTGCTTTAAAGGGTGGCTACAGGCTCAATAGTTAATAAAAATTCTTAAACTGCTGCTATTATGCTATGATTCTTGAAATGAAATTCAGAAATTTCCATGGGTTCAAGATAAGTTCACTGCATAAAGTCTGCATGAAAATTTTCATTCCTTCTCTCTGACCCACGCTGAATTGTTTTATAGCAGAAGGTCAACAGGGTACGCGCTCCCTCCCACTACACCATCAGACTGTTGTCCTCTGGAGACAAGAGTCTTTGTACACTGGTGAACTGTCATCTGTGATATGAAAGTAATGTCTTCTGATAGACTTTGACAGAGTTGAGAGCCAGACTTGTGTCCTCTTATTTATTAAGTTAAGTTCCTGAGGGACAGATGTGCATGAAGTATGTTCTAACAGTGCTCATTTCTCCTTGGTGTTAGTTCCATGCCATTCTAGCCTTTATTGCAAATCTGAATTGCCTTCACTGAAGTAATTTTGTAGTCTTTGTACTATTATGTACAGGCCAAGCTTTGTTGCTTTATTCTAAGTGCTGTGTATGTACTGATTCATTTAATTCTCTCAAATACTCTTGACATAAGAATTATGATTTGTGTGCTTTTCGAAGGGATAGACATAAAAATATTCCACCAACTTAAGTCTGAATTTATCTTAATGCAAAATATCATTGAATGGTGGAAAGAAATCCATTCTTGTCTGTGACCGTTCAAGGGAATATCTAAGTATTGAATTTACTCTGGCCTCTGCCAAAGTAAGAGAGCAGAGATACTCAGAGCCTCATAGTTTATTATGAAGACATCCCCAGGTCTTCAAGGGAGAGACCATCAGGCACCAGTGTTTTTCTGCAATGACTTGCTCTTTGTGGTTGGATTTAATATTAATATGACTTTTGAATTTTAAGTTAACAATATGTCAGGTAATATATTGTTATGATATGCATTCATTCATTAGGTAAAAATGCTGAGCAAATATCAAGAGCAGAAAACAACTAAGATTTACTTGAGCACAATAATTATAATAATGTCTGTAATGTTCAATCCAAATGGCCTATGACTGAAGAGGGTGGACAGTTTGTACTGACACCAGTGGTACTTTGTATCCTTCTCTTGGTTGACTTTTGTCAAAGGAGAGCTACTTCCTTAGGGTTTCTGTATCACATTCAACTGCACCATCGCTTTTTTTTTTTTAAGAATTAAATTGCTAGTTATCAGAGCAGAATTTTAATTCTGCTTTTTGAGGAGTGACATAGGAAAATACACCTCTATGGATGTTCTTCAACTTATGATGGGGTATTCATAGAGGATATCAACCAGAGTTTGCACCCTGATAAAACTCATGGTAAATTGAAAATACTGTTAAGTTGAAAATGCATTTAATGTACCTAACCCATCCTCCGTCTTAGCTTAGTAACCTGTCATGCAGTTAGAGTATCAATTGTTTCCTCTCTTGATCAGATGGCTGAGTGAGATCTGTAGCTGCCCAGCATTGCCAGAGGGAATTCTACTGTGTCTCACTACCCTGGGAGAAAATCAAAATTCAATATCCCAAGTAGAGTTTCCACTGATTGTATATTGCTTTCATACCTTTGTAGAGTCAGAAAAACTCTCGAGTCAAACCATCATGTCAAGAGGGACTGTTTGTACTTTTGATTCTAGAACCACTACCAAATTTTATGGTCTGAGTAGAGTAATTGTGTTGAATTGGAGGGACTTAACTAATCAGTGGGAGAAGGACCTGGCAACCCACTCCCAAAGATCAATCTGCCATTGAAAACCCTATGAACAGCAGAGAAGCACTGACAGTGGTGTTTTGCGACAGTAGTGTTTTGCCTGTTGTATGTAGGGTCACTGCGAATCGGATACCGACCTGATGGCACCTAACAACAACAACAACTAATCAATAATTATCAGGATGGAAACACACACACACAAAGTCTGTACTTAAATAATTCTATAGTCAGTAGATGTTTGAAGATCAAATAACACAGCCTTCAGTATGGATTGCACCTCAACATAAAGAAAACATAACTTCTTACAAATAGGTCAGTAAGCAACCTCACAATAAATGGAGGAATGATTGATTGAGGTTGTCTAGAGTTTTGCTTTACTTAGTTACACAATCAACACCCATGGAAGCAGCAGTCAAAAAATCAAAATATGCATTGTATTGGGAAAAGCTGTTGCAAAAGACACATTTATAGTGTTGAAAAGTAAAGATGCCACATTGAAGATGAAGGTGTGCCTGACTCAAGCCATGGTATTTTCAGTCTCATCATGTGCTTGTGAAAGCTGGACAGTGAACAAAGGAGATTAGAGAAGAATTGATGCTTTTAAATTATGGTGCTGGAGACAAACATTGAATATACCATGGACTGCCAAAAGAACCAACAGATCCGTCCTAGAAAAATACAACCAAAGTGATCGTTGAAAGCAAGGATGGCTAGACTGCATCTTAAAACATAAAGCAGATCATGTGCATGGCACAGTGTTGGGGAGTCTTTCATTCTGTTGCTATGTGTAGGACTTGACAGCACCTAACAACAACAAAGCAGATGTTTTCTTGAATAAAGAAGTTATTCAGGGATGAGAATTTTTTTCCCCACAACAGCTTTTGATTGACTTTTTCAAGCTTACCAATAGTTTTGAGTGGATGCCAAGGGTTTTCTGAGATAATGTCGTGTTAATTTCCACCAGTTTAAAGCATCTAAGCATCATCTAGAGGCCATATAAATACTACAATCCAGTGTCAGAAGTTCTTTCAAAGACATAATACACATATGACTTTGAGAGGAACTTTTATAAGGAGCCAGATCCTGCAGAGCTTCAGACTATTACATAACAGTAGTTTGAGAAGTTGCTTTAGGCTTCTCCCTGGCAAAATAATTGGGGAACATAGAGCAATGGATTCATTTGGAAGCTTGATTTTCTTCCATATGCATGAGAATCAGAAACATAGAAATGGATGGTTCTTTGCATGACATCTTCATAGCCAATCAACAGCTGACATTTAACCACATAGAAAGGTTTGTAAGTAGCTTGGGTGTTAACATATGGTGACATTTCCAATTATAGGTCCCTAATGTAACACTGGAATTTCTCTTTCATTTTTTTTTAATTTGCTAACAAACCCAAAGCTCACCTTGATGCCTATTTCTTACCATATTGGAAAGAATTTCCAAAACAATTTAGGGTACTTAGGTATGTAATGTAATACAACAAAAGGAAAATGATTTGTTGCCATACATAATAAAAGTTGTATTATATTTAGGAAAACAGCTTATGTATTCAGGTAGAAATTGCTGTCTTCCAAAGCCTTATGTCTGGCTTTGTTTATATCTCAAGAGAGCATGAGAAAATTTGGCAGGGCATATAACACTCAAGATTAAAAGATACTTGGAAAAAGAAGTTTGGAAGCCACCAGTCCATCCTAGGAGCAAGGAAAATGTTGAACAAACTGAAAAAATCAATAACCTTTTTAAATCTTAAGGAGATGTGAAGTCACAGAGGCTTCGCCCAATTCGGAGAGACAGAGGGGCAAGTTCAGAGAATTACATAATTTGCCGGAACAGAAAACCACAAGCAGAAACCTCCGAGGGAATCACTTCAGGGACGGGAAAGGCTAAACTGTAATTGTTGAATTCTAGAGCCTCAGTGGGCATAACCAGGAAATTCAACAGCTCCGGGGGGGATTTTCAGAGGAGGACTCCTGGACCTTTGTGAGAATTACTTTTGGAACCAAGATCTGGTTCTCACAGTGAGGACTGGAGAACAATTCCCCAGTGCTTCCAGCAGGGGGAGAGGAAAGGGAGCTGTTTTGAAACATCCTACAGCATTATGTTCTTAACATAGCCTGCTCTCTTCACAAAGCTAGCTAGTTATCACAGCCTAACTGACCTGGGGGAAGGAAGATGCTCAACATCAGCCAACTCCAGTCATCTTGCCTCACCTAAGGCAAGGAGAAGGGGAAGGAAGTACAGGTGAAGTTCATAGTCCACTGGCCCAGGCTCACTGAAGGACTGGGACCTTATTGTAGGAGAATAGGATGTGCATTCTCCACGCCACTTTACTACCACATTCTGAAAGGCCGATTTGTAGCAATTCCTTTTGCTTAGTGCCTCATACTTGGCTTTTAAGAAAGAATTACAAGATGTACTAAAGGTCAAATGACACAGCTTGAAGAGACAGAACAAGTGTCAGAACTGTGCTGATCAATAGCAGGGATGTAGGCATGACTAGATGGTGAACTTAAAACAATTGATTTGGAGGGATCTAATGGACACAGTATAAAGTATGCAAAAACATATGAGTGATGTAAACAGAGAGATGGAATTTTTAAGAAATAAGAAACAGAAGTGATAGAAAACACAGAATCAAAGAACACTTTGATAGCCTTAATAGACTGGGCATAGCTAAGGGAAGAATCTCCGCTTGATGATACCCACATAGAAATCTTAAAAACTGAAAAGACATGAATGATGGAAAAAATAAGAACAGAATAACCAAGAACCATGGGACAACTACAAAAGATGTAACACACATGCAATAGGAATACCAGAAGAACAATAAAGAAAGAAAGGAACAAAAGAAATATTTGAAACAATACTGATTGTGAATTTCCCTAAAGTCAAACTATTGAACATAGATTGAGGAAATTTTTGCTAAATTAAAGTCAAATGGTTAACCACAGATCCAGGAAGCTCAGAGAACTCAAAGCAGGATAAACTGGGGTGGGGTGGGGAGAGAAAAGAAAAGAAAAAAAAAAATCTAAGCATACCATATTGAAACTACAGAAAATTATAGACAAGGAAAATATCCTCATAGAAGGAAGCCAGGAGGGAAGGAATTTTCTCCTGAAGTTTCTTCTTTGTCCTATGTGTTTTTTAGAAGTGTGCTGTTAAATTAGCAAGTAGTTTGGGATTTTTTCCGTTATCTTTCTGTTATTGATTTCCTAGTTTAATTCCACTGTGGTCTCAGTGCAGATATTGTATGATTTCTATTTGTTCTAAAAATTAGCTGAGTTGTGTTTTGTGGCCCAGAAGCAGTCTATGTGAATGTTTCATATCAGCATAAGAGGAGCATGCCTTCTGCAATTGTTGGGTGAAGGAATCTACAAATAGAAGTTATGCCCAATGGGATGATGGAGCTTTTGAGTTTAATTGCTCTTACTATTTTTCTGCCTTCTGGATCTTTCAATCTCTAATGAAGTAGGTCTTTAAATCTGCAATTATAATAGAGTAGCAAAGATAAAGATTGTGTTCAACTTCTCCTCTGAAACCATGTAAATAATAAGAGAGTGGAGTGAAATATTTAAAATTCTTAGTGAAAAATACTGCCAGCCAAGAAATTTTTGCTCTGCAAAATAATCCTTCAAGAGGGAGGGAAAAATAGGACATTCTCAAAAATTGAAGAAATTTGTTGCCTGTATTCCTACCTTGTAAGAAATATTAAAAGTTGCTTATGGAAAAGGAAAATGAAATAATTCAGAAGATTGACTCTATATAAGGGAAGGACGAGCACTAGAAAAATAATGTTTTTCTCATTCTGTGATCTGATCTAACAGATAACAGTTTGCTCAAAATAAATAATAAGAATTATCTTATGTATGCACACATGGTCATACATGAAAAGGTTTGCTTACATATGAGTGGAATAAATGAAAGAAATGGTAAAGGAACAGAAAGGAAGAATTAGGACTTAATTGTGATTACGAGGTAGTCATTCACCTTGTGGAGGGGTATTGCATTATTTGAACGTGAACTTGGATATTCATACATGTGTATTGGAAGCTGTAAACAGAAGTTAAAATATTGATATGCTAAGAAAGAAGATAAAATAGAATCATACAAAATGCTCAGTGCCACAAAGGGCAGAAGAAGAGTGAGAGGCAAAAATAGGAATAAAGAACAAGGACAAAAAATAGAAGAGTAACATAATGGTAAATATTAATTCATCACTTTATCATCAAAGGTCTATATGTACCAATTAAAAGTTGGAGATTCTAAGAGTGAATCAAATGACAAAACCCAACTATATATTGTCTACAAGTTAAATGTGAAGGACATATAATTTAAAAATAAGTGGATAGAGAAAATATATGATGCTAACACAAATTAAAAGAAGATGAGATTAGTTGTATTAATTTCAGACAGAGCAGACTCCAGGGCAAAGAAAGTTATCTGGGATAAAGCAGTCATTATATAAAGAGAAAGCAATTCTCCAAGAAGAGGCAGCAGTCTTAAATCTGAGCTTAAAAAATACAACATCGAAATACATGAAGCAACAACCGATAAAATTGCAAGGAAAAATGGATGAATCTACTATTATAATTGCAGATTTAAATATCCACTTCATTAGAGATTGAAAGATCCAGAAGGCAGAAAAGTAGTAAGGACAATTAAACTCAAAAGTTCCATCATCCCATTGGGCATAACTTCTATTTGTAGATTCCTTCATCCAACAATTGTAGAAGGCATGCTCCTCTTATGCTGATATGAAACATTCACATAGACTGCTTCTGGGCCACAAAACACAACTCAGCTAATTTTTAGAACAAATAGAAATCATACAATATCTGCACTGAGACCACAGTGGAATTAAACTAGGAAATCAATAACAGAAAGATAACGGAAAAAATCCCAAACTACTTGCTAATTTAACAGCACACTTCTAAAAAACAGATAGGACAAAGAAACCTCAGGAGAAAAAAAAATAAAAGTATTTTTAAGTAAATAAAAATAAAAATGTAGCTTGTCAAATTTTGTGGGATGTGTGAAAGCAATACTTAATACTTAAGGAGAAAGATGTAAAATCAGTCATCTAATTTTCCACCTTGAGAAAGCAGAAAAGATGAGCAAATTACATCTAAAATAAGCAGAAGAAAAGAAGTAAACATTGGAGTAGAAATCAATGGAATTGAAAACTGGTAATCAATAGGGAAAATTCACAAAACCAAAATCTGGTCATTTGAGAAGTCTGGCATAATTGATAAGCCTTTTGCCTGTCTAAGAAACAGAAAGGAAGACATAAATTATTAGTTATCATAAATGAAAGAAGAGACATCATTACTGATTCTATAGCCATTAGAAAGATAACCAGGGAATATGACAAATAACATTGTGTCCACCAATTTGATTACCTACATGAAACAGACAAAGTCTTTGAAATATGCAGTCTACCAAAACTTCAATAAGAAGGTAGACAATTTGAACAGGCTATTTCTATTATAGAAATTGAAATAATTATTAATTTCCCAAATAGAATCATTTCCAGATAGGATTCCTAGTGACTTCTGCCACACGTTGAGGAGAGAAATTATACAAATCCTTTACCATCATTTTCAGAAGATATAAAGGGAGAAAACACTTCCTAAATCATTCTGTGAGCCCCATGTTACCCTAATATCAAAACAGAGACACTGCGAGAAATCTACAAACCAATAACTATCATGGCCATAAATGCAAAACTCCTTGACAGAATATTAGCAAATTGAATATAACAGTTCATAGAAAAGTATATACCACAACCAAATGGAATTTATAATAAGAATTAAGACTAGTTCAACATTTAAAACTCAATTAATGGAATCCATCACATCAACAGGCCAATAAATGTCAGATGACAGTATCAGGAGATGCAGAAAAAAACATTTGAAAAATCCAACATGCATCCATGATAAACTTTCAGTAAGCTAAGAATAGACAGAACTGTCCTCAACCTGATTTTTTAAATAGTCTACAAAAATATGGAGCTAGATTTTAGCTCAGTTGGTGGGATGCTGCTCTGTGCTCTCTCAGGCCCTGGGCTTAATCCCTATCATCACATAAAGTGGGAGAAGGACCTAGCAGCCCATGCCTGGAAAACCAATCCCCAAATAATCAGCTGCTAAGAATAGCAGAGAAGCTCTGATAGAGTTCCAGGCATGGCACAGTTTTGGGTAGTGCTTTGCTCTGTTGTACATAGGATCACTATGAGTTGGACCTGACTCAACTGCAACTAAAAACAACAACAACAAAAATTTGCAGTCTCCATAAACATAATGGTAAGAAGAGGGCTGAGGCTTAACTCTGTCGTCATGCCGTCAAGGGCCGTCGAGTCGGTATCCGACTCATAGCGACCCTCATAGGGCTTTCAATGGCTGACTGTTTTGGGATTGGCTTGGGAGTGGTTGGTAGAATTCTGCTCTGCAGTCTCTGAGGTCGAGTTCGATCCTCAGCACTGCAAAAATGGGAGAAGGACGTGGCAATGCACTCCAGAGGCAATCTCAAAACAGTCAGCCACTGAAAACCCTATGAAGGTTGCTATGAGTTGGACCCGACTGGACTGCAACTAACAATGACAACAATGATAAGAAACTAGTAGTTATCTATTAAGCTCAGGAACCAAGCAAGGATTCTTTTGTGCCTCCGTTTTGACTTCATACTGGGATTCATGTTGTTGTTGTTAAGTGCCATTGAATCATGTCTGACTCACAGCGAGCCTTAGAGGGTTTTCAATAGCTGACTGTTTTGGGATTGCCTCGGGAGTGGATTGTCATGTCCCTTTCCTATTTTTGTGGTGCTGGGAATTGAACTCTGGACTCAGGGACTGCAGAGTGGCGCTCTACCAACTGAGCTAAATCCCTGCCCAGTGGGATTCATAACTAATGTAATAGGATGAGAAAAGGAAAAGAAAGGTACTTTGAGAAGAATGAATAAAATGCTTTCTGTTCACAGATGACATGATCATCCAGGTAAAAGAAAGGAAAAAGCCAGAAGAAGCTATTATAACAACATAGCAGCATACATAATTAATATACAAAAGTCCATGGCTTTCTTATATACCCGCAATAAACAAATGCAACATGAAATGAAAACCACAATACCTTTTACGTTGGCACCACTTAAAATTAACTGAGCAAAATATAGCAAAATATATACAAACTACATATGAGGAAAACTACAAACCTCTGGTGAAAGAAATCAAAGATGAGCTAAATAAATGGAATTATATTTCATGTTTATGGGTAGAGCAGCTCAATATTGTCACAGTACCAATTCTTCCAAAACTGATGTATAGATTCAGTGGTATCCCAACAAAAATTGCCACAGGTTGTTTTGTGGATAAGGACAAACTCATTCTAAAATTTATGTACAGAGGCAGAACACATACAATAGCCATGGCAGTTCTGAAAGAGGAGAATGAGGTGGGAGGATGGATCTTACCTAACTTCAACACTTACTGTAAAGCATCAGTAATCAAGACAGTGTGGTACTGGCAAAATAACAGACAAATAGATCAACGGAACAGAATAAAGAGTCCACAAATAGACCCACATAAGTATAGCCAGATGATCTTTTACAAAAGAATAAAAGCAGGGTAATAAAAGATAGGCTTTGCAACAAATGTTACTGGAATAACTGGACATCCATGTGCAAAATAGTGAATCTAGACATGTATCCCACGTTCTTCACTAAAACTAACCGGAATGGATTTCAGACCTAAATGTAAGAAGGAACTGATAAAACTCTTAGAGTCTATAACATTGCAGAAAATTGAGATCATCTAGAATGCGGCCACAGCCTTTTAGATATGACATGAAAGGTATGGCCCTTGAAAGAAAAATCGATAAGCTTGACTTGCTTAAAATCCAATTTTTTGGTGTTTGAAAGATACCACCTGGAGAATGGAAGATAAGCCACAGGCCAGGATCAAATATTTGTAAAAGATACATCTGATAGAAGAAGGTTATCTAAAATTAGGAAGAACTTCAAAACTTGACCATAAGAAAAAACTTTAAAATGGACCCCCAACTGCAAAACAACCTCACAGGATAGATGTGCCGATAGCAGTGTTTAAGAAAAGATGCTCCACGTACGTTATTTGTTGTTGTTAGGTGTCCTTGATTCTGGTTCTGACTCATAGCAACCCTGTGTATAACAGAACAAAATGCTCCCTGATACTGAAGAATGCCCTGCACTATGTCAGTGCTTTCCTGCTCTCCAAAGGGTTTTCAATGGCTGATTATTTGGGAATTGTTTTTCAGGAATGGGCTGCCGGGTTCTTCTCCCATTTTATGTAGTACTGGGGATTAGGCCCAGGGCTCCAGAGAGTGTGAAACAGCACTCTACCAATTGTGCTAAATCTAGCCCACATAAGTCATTAGGGAAATGCAAATTAAAACAACCATAAATGCACTGTACACTTGGTAGGATGGCCAAAAATGGAACACTAAGAATGCCAAAGGCTGTGGAGGATATGGAGCAAGAAGTCTCATTCACTGATAGTGGGAATCCAAAATGATATGGCCACCTTAGAAGACAGTTTAACGAACTAAACGTACCCCTACTATATTACCCAGCAGAACTTTAGGAGAGATTGTCTATTTTGTCTGGTCTGTGCAGAGTGGAGTGGCTGGTACTCAACTTTAAAAGAGATTATTGTTGTTAGGTGCCCTCGAGTTGGTGTCCAACTCATAGCCACCCTCATAGGGTTTTCAATGGCTGACTGTTTCAGGATTGCGTTGGGAGTGGATTGCCAGGCTCTTCTCCCATTTTTTTGGTGCTGGGAATTGAACTCGGGACCTCAGAGACTGCAGCGCAGCGCTCTACCAACTGAGCTAAATCCCAGCCCCTTTAAAAGAGATACTTAGCTGGAAAGTGAGCCATTTGTCATTAGAATATGCAAAGAATTCCAAATTTGTCATGCACAGTTTAATTTTAACGTATGATTCTATATTTGTGTCTGTGTGCATGTATGAACCTTCCAATTCCACCTTCAAATTAAGGTGGAATTGCGTAAGCTTTAATAGCGACCCAGTTCAATTTGCCTCTACGTGAAACATCATGGTCACTTTCATGAGTCAAAATTCTGTCTCCAAAAATTTCTGTGAGTCAAAGCAAGTCTTTGGATGTAATCACTTGTTAGTATCTCCGTCTTGGAAATGAAAATTTCTAGTCTCAGAGTTCAAAGTCAAGTTTTAGACATTTATTTCATTTGGAGTTTTTAGATGAGGTTTCCCATCCATTGCTAGGATTTTGGGGTTTAGATTTCCCTGGTCCTAAATCCAGGGAGCTCTGTGGTGACTTTCAATACAGGTCTCTGGGAGGTCATTGATTTACAAAAGAAGGAAAAATAGAGATGAGAGACATGAGTAAAGAAATAGGAGGTTGATCACTGGGCATGGTGGCACATGCCTGTAATCCCAGCAATTTGGGAGGTGGAGGCAGGAGAATCGCAAATTTGAGACCAGAGGCAGTCTGTATAACTTAGTGAGACTCTGTCGCAAAAAGTAAAAAAATGGACTGGGGGTGCAGCTCAGTGGTCCAGCACTTGCAGGGTATGCAAGCGTGAGGTCCTGGGTTCAACCCCCAGTACTGCAAAAAGCAACAACAATGACAACAACAACAACAACAACAAAAAGGTTGGAGAGGGCAAATAGCCCAACAAATAAGTGAAGAAAAAAATAAATAATAAAAGAGGAGACAGAAAACATAAAGGAGAATATGTTCTTCAGTTATAATGTTTTAAGTTATATTTATACCAGAAATACTAAGGACTAAGTGTACTTTATTCAAATGTTAAGAAAAAACCAAACTAGAGTTAGGTAAAACATCTCATAATTACATTTTATAAATTCCCAGAATATTAGAGTCAGATTAGGAAAGTAAAAATAGAGAATTATTTCAAAGATTCTTCTGATAATAATTAAAACAAATCTTAGTCAAATCAATTAAATATTCTATCAGCTATCTAACATAAAATCAAATTTCTGTTTTATCTTTGAACTATATTTTAAATTACATTTTT
>VMDO01012567.1:0-61716 GCA_007922755.1 Pedetes capensis | reverse complement strand
CTTCACTTTGCTCTAATTTTTCTCTGGTTTCTTAAGGTAGAAAGTGAGATTATCGATGTAAAATCTTTTAATATGTGTATGAATTTGCTTTCATTATAAATCTATTTATTATAAAACATGTAAACATAAATAAATTATACATTTGCCTCGGTGTAACTTTCTTCTTAAATATATGTAAGTTTTACATTTATAAATTCTTTGAAAATACACACAAATTTCAATCACAGCACTTCTTTAGATACATCTCAGAATTTTTAATGTGTTAAGTTTTTGTTTTCATTCATCTCAAAATATCTTTTAATTCCCACTCTTTCTTCTTTGAGTCATTGGTTACTTAAGATGAAATATTTTAATTTCTATATACTTGGAACTCTCTAAATGTCTATTGGTTATTGATTTCTACTTTGGTAAAGTGCTGCTCTATACTTCCTGAGGACCCAGGTTCGATCCCCAACACTGCAAAAATGGGAGAAGGATGTAGCAATCCACTCCTGAGGAAATCCCAAAACAATCAGCCATTGAAAACTCTATGAGGGTTGCTATGAGTTGGACCTGACTTGATGGCACCTTAGAGCAACATAGTCAGAAAGTATAATTTATATAATGCTATCTCTTTTAATTTATTAGTGCTTGTTTAATTACCTAAGTTACTGAGAAATGGTTAATAGGTAGTAGAAAAGAGTATATATTCTACTATGGTTGGGTGGTTTGTTCTAGTCTAGTTGGTTGGAAAGGTTGATCAATTTTTTTTATTTATTGTTCATCTTCTGTCTTTTTCAACCTATTACTGAAAGTGGGGAGACTGATGTCTCCAATTTCATTGCTGAATATTTTATTTCTCCCTTGTTCCTGTTTTCCCTTCATGTGTCTTGGGACTTTCTTGTCAGTTTCATATATGTTTGAACATTTTGCCACCTTTTGATGGACTAAATCATTTACTGTTATGAAGTATATTTTTTTCCTCTAGTAACAATCTTTAATTTTAAATCTTATTTGTATAGTCACTCTAGCTCTCTTTTTAGTGACTGCTGGTCATTGTTGATGTGTTATATCTTTTTGCATCCTTTCAAATTCAGTCCAGTTCTATTATGGGTCTCTTGTAAAAGGCATTATAGTTGGACCAACCTTTTATAAATACCTTCTGCCTTTGCTAATCTTCAGTTGGAGGGTTTGATTATTTTCTTTTAATGTAATTACTGATAATATGGAATTTGTACATATTTAACAATGTATATGGCTTATACTTTAATATTAGTATTTTCTCATTATTATTTTTCAATTACTTCTTCAAGGTTGTCTTAGTGATTACAATTAACATTTTAATATAAAAGTCTAGGTCAGCACTGGGTGTGGTGGTACAGGCCTGTAATCCCAGCAATTTGGGAGGTGGAGGCAGGAGGATCACAAGTTTGAGACCAGAGGCAGTCTGTGTAATTTAGTAAGACCCTGTCTCAAAAAGTAAAAAAATGAGCTGAGAGTGCAGCTCAGTGGTACATCACTTACAAAGCATGAAAGGGTAGGGCCTTGGGTTCAACCCCCAGTACTGAAAAAAATCTAAGTTAGATTAATGCTTAAATTCATTAGTGTGCAAAATCATTGATCCCATACTGTTCTACTGCCCCCTTCTTTATTCTAATTCTCATGAAAATTACATTCTTACATATTTTGTGACCACAAACAGATATTTAGTTATGTCTTTATAATTTTTCTTTTAAATCTAGGAGAGAGAGTTACTAAAAATAAATATGCTTTACTGAATTTTTTTAATAGTTACTTATGTGATTACATTTGTTAGTGTTCTTTATTTCTTCAGGTAGGCTCAAGTTGTTGTTTACTGTCCTTTCATTTTAGCCTGAAGGATTCTTTTTAGTATTTCTGGTAGGGCAGGTTTTTTAGCAATGATTTTTGTTTTGTTTTTGATTTCACAACTTTTTATTTTCCTCTTAAATTTTGGAGGATACCTTTGCTGGTATAGAATTCTTGGTTGAGAACTTTTTGTATTCCAGTACTTTGAATATATCATCCTGCTGCCTTCTACCCTCCACAGTTTCTGATGAGAAATCAATTCATCTTATGGAAAAGTCCTTATGAATTCCTTCTCTCAAACTTCACTAGTGAGTCTTTCCACCACTTTTAAGCTTCTCTCTTTGGCTTTTAATCATTTTGTCATGATATATATAGATGTGGATTTCTTGGAATTCATGGGGATAAATCACGGGATTTCGTGGAATTCATGGGGATAAATCACTGTTGTTCATCAAATTTGGGAAGATTTCACAAATTATTTCTTTAAATATTCTCCCATCCTTTGCTCATATGCTCCCCCCCTTGTCTCTCTCTGTCTCTCTCTCATTAGTTGAGTGTCACATTATATGTATGATGGCATGCTTCATGGTGTTCCCCAAGTCTGAGAAAATATTTATCTTTCCTTTCATCTGCAACCCTAGTGCATGGAGCTTACATGTCAGGGACTCTTAGAATTGTCTTTTTCCCACTCTTTGACCATTTTACTCACTTATGCATGAATAGCCTTGGAGACTGAGCACAGGATCTGGCAAAAGGACTCAGACCTTCTAATTAGACCTTGTCTTGATTATATTGCAGGTTCATTGTCCCAGTTGGTTGTTGGTCAGTTTTCTCACTGTGACCTTTCTCACTATGCAGCCTTTCAGATTCCTCTAGATTGAATAATGCAAATTTGTTTGAGGCCTTTCTCTATCTATGGGTCAGCACAGGCTCCCATCAGTTCATTCATTTTCCAAGAGGGCTGAATTAACATCTTTGCCTTGACTAGTCCACATCTACTTTTTTCATAGTATTTAATGCTATTTCTTAATAGGGGCTAGGATTTGACTCAGTTGGTAGAGTGCTGCTCTGTGCTTTCTGAGGCCTTGGATTTGATCCCTAGCACCCTAATAATGGATAAGGGATGTGGCAATCCACTCTTGAAGCAATCCTGAAACAATCAGCCATTGAAACCCCTATAAGGGTCACCATGTCAGACCTGACTCCACGGCACCTAACAACAACAATTTCTTACTAATTATTTAAGGTTTAGCTTAGTTGGTAGAGTACTTCTCTGCAATCTCTGAGGCCCTGGGTTTGATCCCTGTTGTTGTTGTTGTTGGGTACCGTCGAGTTGGTATCCGACTCATAGCGGCCCTCATAGGGTTTTCAATGGCTGACTATTTCCGGATTGCCTTGGGAGTGAATTGCCAGACCCTTCTCCCATTTTTGGGAATTGAGCTTCCCCAGCACTGCAAAAATGGAAGAAAGACTTGGCAGCCCAGTTCCTAAAAACAATCCTGAAAACAAATAGCCATAGAAAACCCTATGAATAGCAGAGAAGAACTGACAGTGCCAGGCATGGCACAGTGTTGTACATAGGGTCACTATGACTTAGACACAACTGAAGGGCACCTAAAAACATCACCTTGTTGGGATAAAGTCATTCATCCTTTCCTTCTCTTCTCTTTCTTCTCTATTTTGTATATTATCTCTCAATCATTCTTACCTGCTTTGCTTTTATACTGGTTCAGCAAAAATTTTCCCTAAGGAAATGGCTCTGAGACCCATTACTGGAACTCAACCTCAACAATTCTTTGATTTTCATTTTAGCTTTACCCATTGTCAGGTGCCTCAGGCAAGAGGATATAGATCAGAATGAGTCAGAATCCAAGTCTGGCCCACAGTCAGAATTTAATTAATTTTTAAAAAGAAATTTATTTGAACTTTTCCCACTGGTAAGGACTTGAGCTTAGAAGCTATACCTTCTATCAGCCAGGATTCAAACTTGGCCCAATATCAGTATCCTCCCAACACTTGGCCTTGCTCTAATTTTAGCTATCATCGATATTAATCATTAAGATATTGTATATTTAACTCATTTTATTGTCACTTTGCATTTTATTATGCATCTTTTGAACCAAGTATTCAGGAGTTGGATCCATCATCTCCAAATTCCATTTATAACTTTATTTCCATTAATTGATGACAATAAAGCTGAATTTCCATACCATTGTGAGCCCCATCTTCATTCAAAAGTTCCTCACTCTTTACCATTTTCTCTTTCTCCAAACCACATATTTTAGTGAGCCAGGGTCATTATAAGGAACCTTCATTTCCAGTGCCAACTATGAAGGGTTAATCAAATTGAAAGCTTAAAGGACATAGTCTTCCATACCCAAGTCTTTTCAAAACTTCTGATACCAGCTGAAGTTTTGGGAAGTTCCCAAAATCCACCCTAAGTTTTGATATTTTTCTAAAAGTCTTCATAATATTCACTGAAAGCAATCATAGTCATGATTGCACTTTATTACAAGGAAAGCATACCAATTAAGTTTAACCAAAGAAAGATATGTGTAGTGCAGAATCTGGGAGATTTCCAAACATGAAGATTTGTTGCTCCTGAGACCAATTATTCACCTGATCCTGAGGTGTAATAATGCATATGAAGGATTAACAACCAAAAAAGCTCACAGAGATTTGCTGTTTGGAGTTGTTATTGAGGTTTCATTACATATGCATGGTTAACTAAGTTATTGCCTACCTGGCTGAACTCAGTCCTCAAAATGATTCACATCACATGATTCAGTTCCTCCCCACAAGAACTTCAACAATAACTTCTTACCCTCCTCCTCCTTTTCTTCCTCCTCTCCTTTTCTTCCTCCTTCTCCTTCTCCTCCTTCTCCTTCTCCTTCTCCTTCTCCTTCTTCTTCCTTTTCCTCTTCTTCTTCTTTTGTACTTGAGGATTGAACCAAGGACCTTGCACATATTTTCAAGTGCTCTACCACTGGGCTGCATCCTCAGTCTGTTTTTCTATTTCTTTATTTTGACACTGGATCTTACCAAATTACACAGGCTGCCTCTGGCCTTGAACTCACTATCCTCCTTCTTCAGCCTGTTGAATTGCAGGGTTATAGGTGTGTGCTATCATGCCTGGCTCCCCACCACTTAATAATCACATTTGGTGTTTCTAGTATGCTTTCAAGTGTTGCCAGAATTATTCCACAGCAAGACCTAGTATGACCAATTTTTACTCTAAACAAAAATACTCCAACTAAGTATGACAGTTATCTGCCAGAAGAAGAGAAGGTCAAATCTCTTTTAAGACAAGTTCAAATTATTTGGGACACAAGGTAAATTAATGATAATTCTCTAGGAATGAGGTTTCTAAGGAACTTCAGCCTTATCTAACCCCTCTGGTGGAATCAAGAGTTCTGGTTTTCATTCTAATTGTTGGCTGTTAATTTTCAAGTCTGTGTCCTAGTGCTGAAGAGAGAAATGGGACTAGGTCAAGATAACATGTCATGAAGTTTACTATTCTTACAAATACTCGTTCATTTTTAGTATATACACCTTGATTTGCTAAATTGTTTTATTATTATTTTCTAGTGCTCTGTAGGTGCTGAGGTAAAGCACTGCTCTGCGCCCTTTAAGGATCCAGATTGGTTTCTCAGCACTACAAAAACAGGATGACCTGACAATCCACTCCTGAAGCAATCCTGAAACGATCAGCCAATGAAATCCCTAGAGGGGTAGTTGCTATGAGTTGGACTGACTCAAGGGCACTTATCAACAAGAAGTGTTAACCTTCTATGAAGTATTTTGTCCATGATAGGATCCAGAGAATTTATTCTATACACTTTATGCAGGATTCTATCTATTATATTTATTTCTAGATCTGAAATTTGAAAGTCAGAGCATACTTAATCCAACTAGCTGTCATTATTCTATGGTTTCTTTCTTTTTTTTTTTTTTTTTTTTCTTTTTCACACGGTACTGAGGGATGAACCCAGGGCTTCACTCTTGCATGCTCTGTAGGTGCTATACCACTGAGCTGCACCCCCGTCCATTTTTTTAGGTTTTTGAGACAGAGTTTGGAAAAATTACACAGATTGATTCTGTTCTCAACTTGCAATCCTCCTGCCTCTGCTTCCCCAGTCGCTGGTATTACAGGTGTGCACCACTGTAGCACCACGTTCTATTCTATGATTTCATGGAAATATTTATTTCCCTACTTTAAGGTCATAGGGCCTAATTTTATGTAAATAACCTTATAATTATAAAATTATTTTGAGCATTATTAGCAAATCATAAGGATTAAATCTAAAAATGCAGACAAATGACTACTTTGGTATGATTAAAAGAGAAATAACTCATAAGATCTTATAAAACAGGAAGTAGTTCACTTAATTTTTAGGAGAGGAAATTTAAAGATTACAAGAATTTTGTAATGGTGCAAGAGCAATAATTTACAAAGCAAGAACTTTAAAATGGATTGTTTTGCATTAAAGATTAAATATTTCATCTGGAATATAGTAAAAAAAAAGGCATATATTCCAAAATGAGCAGTAGGTCAACTGAGTCTAGGATATATGTAAAAATTGATAGAATGCGATTGAACAAAGAAAATAGAAGAAAATCTTCAAGTAGAGAAATAATTGAGACAGGCAACTTTCTCAATTCTTCATTATTTATCAGGGCTGACAACAATATGGACTACACTGAACATAACATACATTTTAAGGAGAGCCTTTGTTTGAAGAAAATTGGGGATAAAGAAATGAATCTCATTCAACATCATGCTCATCATGCCCCCAAAATTTACCTAATGAATGATCTCAGATTTTTTTAAAAAGTTATTTTTAAATGTAATTGAGTGAATAGTTGCTAGTCTGAACTCAAATGACATATATGGAAGTTCTTTTAAAAGTATGAAGAAATCTAAACTTGTAAGCAGTTTTGTAATATGTATGTGATGTTAACAGAGGTCCTTTAATGATCTTTAATAATTTAGCTATTTTCAATTGTCCTTATAGAACCTTTATAAAAAAGAACTTTTTGCCAAGCGTGGTGGTGCACACCTGTAATCCCAGTGAATTGGGAGGCGGAGGCAGGAGGATCGAAAGTTCGAGACCAGAGGCAGCCTATGTCATTTAGTGAGACCCTGTCTCAAGAAAAGGAAAAAAAAAAAAAGGACTGGGCATGTAGCTCAGTGGCCCAGCACTTGCAGAGCATGCAAGTGCAAAGCCCTGGGTTCAACCCCCAGTACTGCCAGAAAAAAAAAAAAAAGAATTTTTTGAAGATACTACTCTTAAGCTATTTACCCTTTCTAATTAAAGGAAAAATTTATGTTTGCGATAACAAGCTAGCCATAATGTTTGCTTCTTTGTTGTGAATATCTAATTCCTTATGATATTAAGAGCAGAAAGAAGAAAGAGTTTAAATAAAAACTATATCAAAGTTTGTACTACAAAGCTAAGTGAAAAATCTAGGCATTGCCTTCTTTTGCTTCTTGTAAATTTCTCCTTATACCACTTTATTAGTTTAACAGAAAGGTGGTACATGATTCTTGCCCCTGCCACTAGCCTATGGTTAAGAGTTAAAGTAAACAAGTTAAATTCTATTCTTTACCTAATAAAAAAATTATGTTGTTGTTATTGTTATTGTTATTATTATTGTTGTTAAAATTATGTTGTTGTTATTGTCCTCAAGTTGGATCTGACTCATTGTGACCCTAAGTATAGCAAAACGAAGCACTACCCAGCACTGTGCCATACACAAACATTTTTATGTTTGAGCCCATTATAGCAGACACTATGTTTCTTCTCATTTCGAGTTGTGCCACATCAGCAAAAGGAGGTTCCAGTGGCTTTACTCCATTCCCATCATTCAGATCAACTCTACTTTGAGGAAGCAACTCTTCTCAAGTGGTTTCTTGACTGCCTTTCAGCCTGGGGAGCTCATTTTCTGGCACTATATTTGACAGTACTTCTCTGCCATTCATAGAGTTTTCAATGGCTAAGTATTTTTGGAATGGGCTCCTGTGTCCTTCTTCCTAGTTTGTCTAATTCTAGAAGCTCAGCTGAAACCTGTCCACCATGGGTAGCCCTGCTGGTATCTGAAACACTACTAGCATAGATTTCAGCATCACAGCAACACGCAAGCCCCCATAGCACCACAACCTGACAGATACATGGGGGAATAAAACATTATACTTGTATGTAAATAAATCTGGGCCACCATGATTTATTTTCAAACTTTTAAAATTTTTCTTGAGTAATGTTTTAAGAAAAGTGACTTATTTATTCAACAAGGATCTGTTAACATGCTCCTCACATTTTTTTAGTGTGTGGATTTCTGTCCTTTCTCTGCATGCCAGTTTCCATAGCCAGGATGAACACATATATTTGATAGATCTTCAGATTCACTAAACTTCTGTTAAACTTTCTCATTAAGGAATAAACCATAGTTTACAAAAGGATAATAAATGAGACATTTTTAAAAGGTAAAAATAAACCCAACTGATATAGGCTGCTTTACTTGTCAATGTTTTACATGTGAAAACATTAAAATCTGATTCTTAAGTTAATAGGATCTTCGACGTATGTGTAAGATTGGGCCTTACAATTTATTGACTACATAGTAGGTATTGGTCTTTGAAGTTCTATTAAGATAAATTAATAATTGTGAGCCAAGATTTGACATGTATACCAAAATATGTACCTCTGCTTAAATGTCACTTTTATTAAATTTGTTATTTCAAACAAAGAGTATATGGAAAAATAAACATATCATTTTAAAATGTAGCTTCAAGTAATGGAAATCATTTATTCCTTTCTGGACAACTACTTCTACCACAGTTAAGGCAAAGCTTAAAAATGTAGAAAATGAGCCACATGAGTAGCAAATGCCTGTAATCCCAGCAACTCAGGAGGTGGAATTAGCAGCCTGCACAACTGAGACTTTCAATTTAAAAAATGAAAAGGGGGCTGGAGGTGCAGCTCAGTGCCAAAGCACTTGCAAAGAATGTGAGAGGTCCTGAGTTCAGCCCTTCAGTACCACACAAAAATCAAATTTAGAAAATGATGAAAAGGATAAATTTAGAAAATTTAGAAAAGGATATAGCTCAGTGTAAGAGTGCTTGCCTAACATGCATCAGGCCTTGGGTTCAATCCTCACCACTACAAACAAACAAACAAAAACAAATAAAAAATAAAATACACTTGAAAATTAAACTCAATAAAAGAGAGATTTGGGGTGCATCATATAATCAGGATATTTGTGTTAGTTTTTTGTGACTGTGACAAAATGCCAAAAGAAACAATGTAGGAAGGAAGGATTTATTTTGGCTTATGGTTTCAAATGTGTCAGTCCATGTTGGCTGGCTCTATTGTTTTTAGGCCTGTGGTGAGGTAGTACCTCCTGGTGGAAGGGTATGGCAGAGGAAAGGTATTCTCCTCAGGACAGCCAAGGCACAGAGAGATAGAGAGGAAGATGCACCCTTCAAAGGCATGTCCTCAGTGACCTACTTCCTCTAACTAGGCCCACCTCCAACTCTTAGTTTCCACTACCTCCCAATAATGCCATCAGATTATGAATCCATCTGTGGATCATTCCATTGATTATGTCAGAGCCTTCATAATCCAATCTTTTCAATAGTACTACCAGCTGGAAACCAAACCTTTAACACTTTTTGGGGAAGCATTTTATATCCAAACCATAATAATATTTGTGTGATCAAAAAGATGCCAATATTAATAATGACTGATATCAATGTAAATCAATGTAATAAATGATGATTACTATATCTGCCTATGACCAAAAGCTCTTGGCCCATTTTATACCAGCCCTCTTTAATGTAGATGCAAGTGGGCTACCTAATAGTTTGTATTGATCCTCCAGGGACAACCAAATATGCCTTTTGCCTTGGAGTAGCCTAGAAATATCTATAATAAAAATTTAATCTAGCTGCTTTCCTCATTCATGTGTATTTATACATGCCTGAAAATGATCACCATTTACCAATAATTGTACACTTTGTGATTCCCATTAAACCCCATATTTAAAGTGTGGTATGAGGAATAAATAATTTTCTGATTCACCATTAAGAAAAGCATATCTTTATGAATTCAGAGATATACCTACCCTCAGTATTTTACAGCATTAGGAAATAGTCAACTTTCATCAAAAATAATAAATGAAAATTCCAGAAACAATACACACACACAAATACACACACATGCGCGCACGCGTGCGCACACACACACACACGGATATATACATACAAATTCTATTATTTCAAAGTACTATAAAGTAAAATATGATTATTTAATATACCCCTTTTCTGGGCTATCACTTCTTTTGCTGCTCTCCAACAGTAGAGGTAATTATAAATTCACTATAATTTGACTTTGTCAAAATGTTGTTTTAAAACATATATGCCTGCTGTTTTTAAGTCTTTCTGTGTCTGAGTCAAGGCATCTGTGTGGCCCCTGTTACAATTGTGCCTTTTCCCTTGCTAGCTGGTACAGGAGAGTACAGGTAACCTTAGGTGAGCTCACCAAGGACTTCAATAACTCCCACAGGAAGAGCCTGTAGGGAGTTTATATTTTTGGCCATGAATCCAGGGCTTTCATTTTAAGTTTCAGGGTGCATCATGCCGTTGAGCACTGATTGAATGGGGGCACTGGAGGCTCTAGAGATCAAGCTGTGACATTTTTCTAAGCCTGAAGGCTGCTCACAGTTATTACTGCACAGTCCTTGCTGACTGCTACTTCAGGGAAACACAGGGAGAAGGGGGCTGTGTTTCTGAGTGTGGGTGGTCGAATAAACTCTTTTAGCAGCAGCAGTTGGTCTATTTAGCCTGAAAAAGAGACCACCAGCAGCCCCCAAAGTGCTAAAAAATTGCAATCAGTTTAAAATATATATATTATATTACATAAAAGACTATAAGAGCGAGTGCTGAGCATTGCTTCACAGCATTACCAGCTGCTAAATGAGGCAGTCACACACAGCCAAGTAGGATGTATCCTGTAACCCAGAGAATGTCCAGCTTCCACACCACTCTACCCTGTTCTCATGGGGAAGAGAGAAAAAACATCTAAACAAAACATAGCAACAGAAAGAAGAAAAGAAAAGAAAAGAAAAAAAAAAAACAGAGAGCTATTGAAATGTAGTAGTCTTGGTGGTTATCTTAGGGTTGTAAGGTGTTTAATACATGTTTTTATGGAAAAATATGGTTAAGACCCACATATAATCCTTACATTTAAATATTGACTAGGGGCTAACTTACATCTTCAAATTCATGTAGGACTTTGTTGTCATTGTTGTTCTAAAAAAAATTGATAGTAACTAGGTTTTAAAAGTTTGTCTCAAAGTTTAAAGGCCATATACTATGTCTCTATACTTAATTCTCCATTATTTTAAGAAATCCTTGACTTCTAGAATTTTTGTAATTGCTAATTTGTATGAGTGTATAATGCATAAAAGTCAATTTCATCATCATATTAACTTAAGAAATTGGGTTTTTTAGCTGCACTATCACAATTTCTCCCCACACATCTGTCAGTTTGCCACATTGGGGGGGCTTGTGTGTTGCAATGAGGCTGAAAGCTATGCCAGTGGTACCTCAGACATGAGCAAGGTTACCCATGGTGGACAGGTTTTCAGCTGAGCTTCCAGACTAAGACAGACTAGGGAGCAGGAGCTGGCGAACTACCCCCGAAACAACTAGCCATTAAAAACCCTATGGATAGCAAAAAAACACTGTCAGATATAGTGCCGGAAAATGAGCCCCACAGATTGGAAGGCACTCAAAAGACTACAGAGGAAGAGTTGCCTCCTCAAACTAGAGTCTACTGTGATAACGGAAATGGAGTAAAGCCTCAGGGACCTCTATTTGCTGATATGGCGCAACTCAAAATGAGGAGAAACAACTGTAAACATCCACTAAATAATTGGAACATGGAATGTACGTAGCATGAATCTAGGAAAATTAGAAATTGTTAAAAGAGAAATGGAGCACATAAACATTGACACTCTAGGCATCAGTGAGCTAAATAAAAGGGACTGGCATAGGCCATTTTGAGTCAGACAATCATATGGTCTACTATGCTGGGAATGATAAACTAAAGAGAAATGGGGTTGCATTCATCATCAAAAAAGACATTTCAGTATTTGTCCTGAAATACAATGTTGTCAGTGATAGAATAATATCCATATACCTACAAGGAAGGCCAGTTAATATGACTAATATTTTATGCACCCACCATTAAGGCCACAAATGAAGAAAGGGAAGATTTCTACAAGCTTCAGCAATCTGAAATAGATCAAACATGCAATCAAGACATACTGATAATCACCAGTGACTGGAATGCAAAGGTTGGAAAAAAAGAAGAAGGCTCAGTAGTTAGAAAATATGGTCTTGGTGACAGAAACGAAGCTGGAGATTGTATGACAGAATTTTGTCAGACCAATGACCTTTTTATTGCAAATACATTTTTTCAACAACATAAATGGAGACTATATGCATGGACTTCACCAGATGGAACTTACAGGAATCAAATTGACTACATGTGTGCAAGGAGATGATGAAAAGGCTCGATATCAAATGTCAAAACAAGACCAGGTGCTGACTGTGGATCAGACCATCAACTTCTCATATGCAAGTTCAAACTGAAGCTGAAGAAAATTAGAACAAGTATAGGAGAGCCAAGGTATGACCTTGAATATATCCCACCAGAGTTCAGAGACCACCTCAAGATAGGCTTAATGCATTAAACCAAATTATAAGAGACCAGAAGAGTTGTGGCATGACATAAAAGATATCATTCAAGAAGGAAGCAAAAAGTTATTAAAAAGACCAGAAAAAAAAAAGAAAAGACCAAAGCTCATGTCAAAAGAGATACTGGAAGTTGCCCTTGAACATTGAGCAGCCAAAGTAAAAGGGAGACATGATGATGTTAAGGATCTAAACAGAAGATTTCAAAAGGAGCTTGAGAAGACAAAAACAAATATTATAATGATATGTGCAAAGAGCTGGAGGCAGAGAACCAAAAGGGAAGAACATGCTCTGTGTTTCTCAAGCTTAAGAAAGTGCAGAAAAAATTCAAGCTTCGAGTGCCAATAGTGAATGATTCTACAGGGAAAATGTTAAACAACGGAAGAAACAACAAAAGAAGATGGAAGGAAGACACAGAGTCATTATACAAAAGAGAATTGGTATATAAGCAACCATTCGAAGAGGTTGCATATGAAGAGGAACTAATGGTATTAAAGGATGAAGTGGAAGCTGCCTTGAAAGAACTGGCAAAACACAAGACTCCAGGAATTGATGGGATACCAATAGAAATGTTTCAAAAAATGGATGCAGCACTGGAGGTGTTAACATGTTTGTGCCAACAGATTTGGAAAACAGCTACTTGGCCAACTGACTGGAAGAGATCCATATTTGTGCCTATTCCCAAAAAGGGGGATCCAACTGAATGTGGAAACTATCGGACGATATCATTAATATTGCACACAAGCAAAATTCTACTAAAGATCATTCAATAATGACTGCAGCTGTATATACCCATGGAACTACTGGAAAATCAAGCGAGATTCAGAAGAGGGCAGGGAACTAGGGACATCATTGCTGATGTCAGGTGGGTATTAGCCAAAAGCAGAGAATATCAGAAACATGTCTCTCTGTGTTTTATTGATTATGCAAAGGCATTTGACTGTGGGGATCATAATAAATTATGGATAACGCTTTGGAAAATAGGAATACCAGAGCACCTAATTGTACTCATGAGGAATCTGTATGTGAACCAGGAGGCACTTGTTCAAGTAGAACAAGGAAACACAGCCTGGTTTAAATTTGAGAAAGGTGTGCATCAGGGCTTTGTACTTTCACTGTATCTGTTCAATTTATGTGCTGAGCAAATAATCCGAGAAGCTGGACTTTATGAGAAAGAATGTGTCATCAGGATTGGAGGAAGACTCATTAACAACCTGTGTTATCCAGATGACACAACTCTGCTTGCTGAAAGTGAAGAGGATTTAAAACATTTACTGATGAAAAGCAAAGATCATAGCCTTTAATATGGGTTGTGACTAAACATTAACAAAACAAAAATCCTTACTCCTGAGCCAGTATGCAACTTCACAATAAATGGAGAAAAGATTGAGGTTGTCCAAGATTTTGCTTTGCTTGGCTCTATAATCAACACCCATGGAAGCAGCAGTCAAGAAATCAAAAGATGCATTGCTCTAGGAAAAGCTGTGGCAAAAGATCTCTTTAGAGTATTGAAAAGCAAAGATGTCACACTGAAGATGAAAGTGGGTCTGACTCATACAATGGTATTTTCAGTAGCATCATATATTTGTGAAAGCTGGACATTGAACAAGGGAAGGATCAAGCCCTTAATTGCTGAGGGACTTAGTATGAATTTGGTTTGGCAGGATCTCCTTGGAGAGAAGAATGCAGTAGTTACCATCGATGACCATGCCTTCTATGATAATGTCCTCAATAAAGTAAAGCAACAGCAACATTTTCACCCCAATCCTAGGAGTCATTTCTCATTATACAACTCCCCCTCCACCATGGACCTTAGATGATCTGGTATGGGTGAAGCAATGGCCACTTTTTAGGGAGAAACTTAAAGCCCTTCAAGAGTTAGTCCAAACTCAGCTTTCCATGAGACATATCCACCCTGTAGGAGTCCCTGGAATACCCCTGTATTCCTCATCAGGAAAAGAAATGGGAAGTGGAGACTGTTACTGGATTTTAGGGCAATAAATAAATGTATGACCATTTGGGGATCTCCCCGAGGGGACTGCCTTTGTTGTTAGCCATTTCTATGGGTCATCACATTTTAGTGGTGGATCTCAAAGACTGTGTTTTCTCCATTCCTTTGCATCCTCATGACTTTGTTTGGTTTGCATTCTCAGTACCTAATGCCAGTAATAAGGGGCCAACATGTCAGTGTGAATGGACGTGTCTCCCTCAAAACATGGCAAGTCACCCTGTCATTTGCCAGGGAGCTGTGGCTGATACTTTAAAACCATTAAAGGGGGATGATGTTTGAATTTTCCATTATATGTGCAATTGCTTGATCACGTCTAACTTTGCCTCCTTGCCACGACTATAGCAGAGACTTTTACAATGTCTCCATGAGGCCTCTCTAGCAGTATCTGAGGAAAAGATTCAATGCAGCCCACCCTTTCAATTCCTCAAATCACAAATAACTTTATCATTAAGGGGCATTAGGCCCCTTAAGCCTCAGTTATCCCTTCCTCAACCATTAACTCTTAATACCGTACAACAGTTTTGCTGGAATGTTAATTGGCTTCACCATGGCTAAAGATACCTATTTCACAACTCCAACCTCTCTTTGATATGTTAAAGGGTGACCCTAATTCTACATCACCTAGAACCCTCTCCACAGAAGCTCAATTAGTCATCAAAAATTTACAGGAGGAAATTAATAGATCCAAGCTCCAATGATATAACTGAAAAGGGCCACTGTTAGTCTTATGTCTTAATACCATGCCTACTGTGGTTGGGGCCATCTACCAAACTAAAGAGCCTATGGAGTGGCTATATACCCCTGTAGGCAGGGTCCTCCAGACCCTGATGGAAGTAGGGGCCCAAGCTGACCTCATGATGTCTGCTCATCAGCATTGTTCTCAGGTGTTTGGAAAAGAGCTTGATACCATTGTTCTGCCATATGCCCAAGGAGACATCAATTGGCTCATTCAACACCATACTGCTTTCACCTCTGTGTGCCTTGACTGCCCAGGTCAATTTGTTAATCATTACCCTGCCACGGACTGGATATTCCACTATGTCAACTATCATGGCTTGCACCTAAGAGTTTTGTTAGTCCCCCCATAGAAACCACACCTAATATATTTACAGATGGAGAGAAAAATGGTGCAGCCATTGTTATGTTTCCTCCAGGACTGGAGCAACCAATCTTAAAACAAATTATCTTGTTGCCTCAAAGGTCCCCTCAATTCGAGAAACTCTTCACTGCTACATGAGCCATTGAAAATATTATTGAGTCTTTCAACCTCTTTATATATAGCCTCTATGTGGCCAACTTATTGCCTTGGCTTGGACATTTGCATTTCCACCTTGATAGTAACCCCTTTTCACCTTTAATGCTCAAGGCATGTACCTTATTGTCCATCTGCTCACAACACATCTTCTTATAACACATGCATAGGCATCAATCACTACCTGAGTTTCTGACATATGGTAACTCTTTGGCAGGTTACCTTGCCTCTGATCCAATCTCAATGCAGATGGCTATCCAGCCTCAAGGCTTTCATGATCTCACTCATGTCAACCAGAGAGGCCTCCACAAACTTTTCCCACAAGTGCCTTTATCCAATCTGATATGTTTGGGTCATTCTTGCTCCAAATGTGCTGCTATAATCCGTATACCTAGACTGCAACAAATGGGAGTCAACCCTCAAAAGGCTAACTGCCTTTGACAAATTAATGTAACCCATTACAGTCTATTTGTAAAACAAAAATATGTCTTTGTCACCATCAATACCTTTTCAGGACTCATTTGGGCCACTGCTCAGACAGGGGATTCTATAAAAAAACTTATTTGTCACATGTTCAGTTGTTTTTCCATTATGGGCCTGTCCAAGGCCATTAAAACTGATAATGGCCATGCCTTTGTAAGTGAAGCCTTCAAAAATTTTTGTTAATCATAGGATATTGCTCATAATACAGGCATTCCCTATCATCCAAAAGGACAAGCCATTATGGAATGTGCACATTGCACTCTTAAAGACCAGTTAGTAAAAGAAAAGGGGGGACAATACCCTCCTCAAGTGTTATTGGCTAAGGTGCTCTTCACCCTAAAAGTTCTGAATATCTCAAAATCTGATTCTGAACCACATATAATTAAACATAGGGGTCAACTCCCCCATCTGCCAGTGGTTTGGGTGCATTGGAAAGACACATTGATAGGAAAATGGAGAAGGCCAGATCCCCTAATAACTGAGAGCCAAGGCTCTGCTTGTCTCTTTACACAGGACAAAGAGAGGCCAATCTGGGTGCCAGCGAAAAACATCAGACAATCCTTAAACACTAAGAAATAACATTCTCTCTCTTTCTGCCTTCATGTTCTGCCTTCCAATGCTCTATCAGGCTGTGCTTTGGTTCTTTATTATTTTATTCCCGGCAGGAGTTTAGATCACCCTACCTGAGAACTGGGCACCACCTGAGAAGTGCTCTTTCATAATTCTAACTCTTATTACCTACCTCTGCTTCTCTGTGTTAGTTTCTATCCCTTAAACCAAGACTGAAAAGAAGAAATGAATGACAGCCTCCCAAAAGAAAAGATGGTTAAGCTGTCATTAAATAAAGAAAGGTTGATTTCCACAGTGGTATCCACCAAGGAGAAAGTCAACTAGTCTGATAACATGGGGAGGACTTGAGGGACTAATATCTGAGACCCAGAATCTTATTCCTGGTCCTAAACTGGCATTGAGATCTACATTGGTAGTCCTTTTATGTGCAGCACTTACTGGTAATTTGTCAGTAGCTGTGGAATTCTGACACAAAACAACCACACTTATTGGGCTTATATTCCTAACCCACCTATTAATAGCACAGTTAATTGGAATGTTCCTCCTATCCTTGTTTATGGCAATGAAACCTCTTGGGTGTCAGGACCCTATGATCAAAGAGGATCTTTTAGACAAAAAGAAGGCAAAACTGTTACAAATTATACTGTAGGGAGTGAAGGAATGCCTATTTGTGTTGGAGGAAATCATCTACATTGCTTAAAAATAGGGTACCAAATCTGGCCATACGATGTTACTTTCCCAGCCATATGCATGGCTAGTTTTATATCTAAAAATCCAGACCTCAGCCCTTCTAATTGGCCTCCTTATGCCATTCTGATGTTAAATGACATGGTTTGGGTACAATGGAGCTAATGTATATAATCTCATGTCTAGGGTCTTGTTAATATTTCCTATGGAAGTGTCATAGATTGGAGACTTTCAGGTTCCACTTGGGCAAAGGGCCAAGAGGCTGACCAAAAGTGGGAATGGATCGAATGGCATAATGGGGGATTTTCCCCATCTTTACCACAGTCTTTAGAGTCATCTTATTGACAAAGCCACATTTGGAAGTTAGTTGCAGCATTGCAACCTTTGTGGATATGGGATGGAAATGTCACATATTCATCTAACTTGAGTTTAATATGTCTTAAAAGGAAATAAATATGGACACAAGCTTGTGTCAGGCTTATGTGTTACTTAAGGGAGAAAATATGGAATGCAACAGAGGGATCAGTGTTTTGCCAAAGTTGTGAGTTATATACTTGTCTTAACTCTTCTATAAGTTTTACTTACAGTCAGGAAAAGCTTATAAATTCTTTGAACCAGAAAAGGAATATGGCTGCTAGTTCATCTCGTCCAACCATGGCAGGATTCTCCACTCTCTATGATACTCCATCAGGCCTTACAATGTCTGTGAAAAAGGACAGAAAGATTTCTTGGGCTTTTGATGGTTGCTATTGTAGGCATCATTGGAGTTACTGTTGCTGCTGCTATTAGTGGAGTCATGTTACATCAGAGCATACAGACTAGAGACTTTGTACAAAAATGGCATGAAAATTCTCCAGTCAAAAAGATATTGATACTTCATTACAAACACAGGTTGCTGATTTATAGCAAGTTGTTACTTTGTTGGGAGATCAAGTGTTGAGGATACAATTGAAATTGAAATGTGATTGGAACACTCTGAGCTTTTGTTATAACCCCTTTGTCTTATAATCAGAGTCAGCAAAAATGGAATAAAATAAAACAACATATATGGGGCACAGAGAATGCTACTAAATTAATCCAAGAGGTTCAAAGTGGTATCAGGGAACTTTATGATCAACAATTGCCAGAGATGTCTGGAGTACAAATGTTGATGGAGTACAAGGTTGATGGTGTTAAAGATTTAAATCCCTTTACATGGAAACTGTTTGACCCTTATAATCTTATCTGTTTGGGATATTTCTTATTGTGCTTATTTTATTTACCCAATTTAATTAGGAACAACAGTAATAACAAAAAGAATGAACATTATAAAGTCCCTGTAGTTGAATTAGTATGGGAATTGGGAAGGAAAATTCCCATCCATAAAAATGTATCAAGTTCACATTCTTTTCCTAGTTCTAAAACAGATCAAACAATGCTCCTATAGAAGACTTTAGTTAAAGCATTAATATAAAGCATTGGCCAAGGAAGAGTTACTTCATTATTTACAGTCTTTGGGCTTATTAACCCTTCTTTGTATTTTCTTGACATGAGATTTCATAAGTCACTCAGGTGAAAGTGATCTTTCTACAGATCAGTGTCAGAACATGTAGGAAGCAGTTTGGTAGTGTTCTATTCTCCAAAAACACCACATGATTCAATGACAGTCATTTTGTTGTATCGATCCCTCAACACACAGAGAATAGACACATTCAAATGTCAAGTGTGACTGACAAAGGCCAGTTTAGTCATAAGTGGTTGTATTTAAGCCTCTTTAAATAGATTTGTCCCACCATCAAATGTGAATGTTTTAGTATTTTAATGGGCATTATAAAATAGCTCTTGTAAAAAACTTTTAATTCTCCAAAATTTATTTTGTTTCAAGTTTGATCTAAGTAGCCAAAAATTTTCATTAAATGTAAAATGCAAAATACTTTGAATCAATATTTCTCATTTTCAAGATGACTCTGCAATAATATAGGATAAGTTAATTCAGCACTATAGACTTATCACACAATAGCAGTTCAGTTCCACCCAGAGCTTAGCTTTTAAAATGAAACATTTATTTTTGTTCTCCATTTAGTTCACTTGATAATTTCCTAAAACTGTACCTGTGATACTTTGTTTTTTAAATTATTGAACAGATTCTCAAAGGATTTTGAAAAGAGTCTCAAAAATTAAAATGCATTATCTTTAAAAGTGAGATAATTTTTTATGTTTGGAATAGGTTGGGTATATTCTTGCTAAAAGGAAGAAAAATTTATAAATTAGAAAATATTCAAGATTTCTTTCACCCTTTCTGTACTATTTTCAGAGCTATTTTATGTATAACTTTTCAATGTGATTTACACTGAAATTAAAAAGAAGATACTTTTTCTAAGCTTATCTAATTATTATGCTGGTTAATCATAATCACGTCTCAATTATGGGTTTGGTTTTAACATTTAGAGCTTTTTTCAGACCATTTATTTTCTGTAGTTGAGTAGGTTGGTTCTTACTTGATTGTGTTGGCCATTGTGTAAGTAAATTTGTCTCTATTATTTGTTACTATATGATCACTACGGGCTGGGTTTTAGCTCAGTTGGCAGCGCACTGCGTTGCACTCTCTGAGGTACCGAATTCAATTCCCAGCACCGCAAAAATGGGAGAAGGATCTGGCAATCCACTCCCAAGGCAATCCCGAAACAGTCAACCATTGAAAACCCTATAAGGGTCGCTATGAGTGGGATACCGACTCAATGGCACCTAACAACAACAACAACATATGATCACTAATTTTTTGTGTGTGCCTCATCTGTGTATGCCTCATCTGAGAATGACATAACATATAATCATAAAATTATTTTATTTGTGACATTTTCTAGGAGTATTTGTGAGGAAAGAAGTTGAAATGCCTCCATCTTCTTCTCATAAAGAAATTCTTCCCATCTGGAATTAATCTAATTTTCAGTTTCAGTTCAATGCTACATAATGCCCAAAGTTTTCCCTCTCCTGTTCTTCTCCACAGTTAAGTGCTCCTTTAATGTTTTCATTGAATTATTAAACACTAAGTAAAAGACTTAAAATCTGCAGCAGTAGCCCTGTCGGATCTGATCCCATCAGATCTCGGAAGCTAAGCAGGATCAGGCCTGGTTAGTACTTGGATGGGAGACCACCTGGGAACACCAACTGCTGTAGGCTTGGGAGATGGACCTGGCAACCCACTCCCAAAAATGAATCCACCATTGAAAACCTTATAAACAGCAGAGAAGCACTGACAATAGTGTTTCCCCTGTTGTATGTAGGTTTGCTATGAGTTGGATATGGACTCAATGGCACACAACAAGAACAACAACAAGTAAAAGACTTAGGCTATCTCCATGTAGTGGATGAAAATCTCTTATTGCATTGTTCATTTTACCTTACTTACAATAAATTTTATAATAATATATGTGAACAATGGATAGTGATCCTTTCAGAGGAATGATAAAATTCATTGAAAGGTAAAACACATCCATTGGCCAACCAACAGATGTACACTGAAGCCATAGATATGGCTGATTGTGCAACTGGTTTGGGTTTTAATTTTATTTCTATCTCCCATTTAGTTGTGTTACTTTAGGTAAATTGCTTAAACTGTTAATAAGTGAATATGAGCAACATACTCATAATTAAGATTGGCACTTAGTACATGCTATCTATACTATTGCTATTATATTAAAGAATACTTAAATTATTTGATTTTGAATTTATTGACTAGTTCCAAAAGCAATTCAAATAAAACCATTACTTTAAGCTCTTTTAAATAATCGTTCTTTTTTTCTTCTTGTGGTACTTAGGGAGTTGAACTATGGGCTTTGCAAATGCTAAGTAAGCGTTCTACTACTGAGTCATACTCTGAACCCCTTTTAAATTTTTTCGTTTGAGGCAGGGTCTCTCTAAAGTTCTGCAAGCTTCCACTGGCCTGAAACCTGCAATCTTTCTGCCTTAGCCTCTTGAATAGCTTGGATTACAGGTGTGGGTCATGGTACTTAGTTCTAAAATAATAATGTTTCTTAAATGAAAATACCTTTAATATCCATTTACTCAGTCATTGGCTAGAAGACGTGGAGATTAGATCTAGGCATTTTCCAAGGAAGAAGAAAAAAGAGAAACGATATTAGGAGGGAGGGGTACAGAGTAGAGGGATATAGAGTAGATCACAGGAGGCATGAAACTTCTATAAAGAGTCAGGTAGTAAATATTTTAGGCTTCGCAAGTCATGAAGTCCCTGCCCCAAGGACACAATTCTGCCCTTGTGGCAAGGAAGCAGCCATAATAATGTGTAAATGAATGAACATGGCTCTGTTTGCATAAATTTTATCTAAAAACATGAGAATTCTGGATTTGGGCCCAAATGATAGTTGTAGTTTATTGATTCTTGCAACAGAGTGCAAGAGTCACTCTGTTTTGAGTGCCACAAAAAGGGGTTGAGATTTTTCTATAATTACTGTCATTTATAATGGTGTTTTGCATACAACTAGAAGTTCTTTAGCCTTTGAAGATGGAAGATTCAAGCAAGTAATGATAAAAGATACTTTGAGAAGGAAATCAAATAGATACAAGTACAATGACTAAGGATATATCAGGTTCTTGAATAAATATCAGACATACACAAAGGTTGTCATCTATTACCAGAGATTAACAATGACAGCAATAAATCTTACAAGAGTGTGATAGAATTTGACATAACTTTTAAAAACATCAAAAATGATGCTATAATTATACACACATCTTAGGAAACTTTTAAATATCACCAAATAATTATATATTTATTAGAGAATCAGCTTATATTTATATAATTTCTAAGTATAATTTGCAAAAGTATAAAATTATCATTGTATTTATTTTAATCTTCCATACTATTGTTTCAATCTTATCACTAATTTCTGAGTTTATGTATAATATATCCATCCCATCACATGCCTAGTTGGCAAGCATTGTACTACTTTTTTCAATTATTGCTATAGTCTTATATAATATGTATTTATTAAGGCAATAACCCTATTTCATATCATTTGTTTTACTCCATCTCTTTCTTACAACCTGAAATTACCATCATGGCTCAGTCTAATAAGTACTCCATCTAGAATCATGGGCCATAAAAAATATCTATGAAACCAATCTAGCTTTATTAGATATGATAAGTGAAATGTTTTGAGAACCTGTGGAATTCCTTTCCATAAATATAATGCAAGTGATTATGACCTAGTGTATTCTTTTTCTTTCTGAACACAGAAGAAATATTTATCAAAGTAGAGCTGCTATTCAAACCATAAAATGTTCCCCAAATGTCATGTGTGTGAACATTTGGTCGCCAGCTAGTAGCACTGTGAAGCCTATGAAACTTTGTGAGGTGGGACCAAGATTTGCAGAAGCAAGTCACTGGACAAGAGCTCTTACTATTCCTGATCATTAAGATGTCAAGTTTTGTGCCTCAAACCCTGTCACCTGCTCTGCAGTCATCTGCTCTACCATGTGTCCCACCATTATGGGCTAACAACATTTAAATGTGACTCCCAATAAATCATTACTCCAATAAGTTTGTTTCAATGAGTTATTTTGCCACAGCAACACATGAGCTGACTAACACAGGAAACTGCTACTTAAGAATGGAGTCATTTGCTGTGCCATAACCTGACCATGTGGTTCCTAGGCTGCTGAAACTTGACTTAAAGGGTTTCAGAGAAAAATGAGGACTTTATTGGGAATTGGACTAAAATATTTGTGTTACTTTCTGACAAAGGGTCTGTCTGCAGTTTGCCCCTGTCCTAAAGATTAGAGTGAGGTTGATTTTAAAATGGACTATTTAGCTGCAACTTCTAAACCATCATTGAAAATGCTATGAAGGCCACTATGAGTCAGACATGACAGGAATGGATGTAAAAAACAATAACAATTGGCAAAGAAAATAATGGAAAAGCATAACATTGAGGCTGTATATTGGGTATTACTAGATGCTTATAGCTAAATTTACAAAGAGAAATGTAGCAGAACAGAAGGGTTTGAAAAATGTTCAGTGTAAATAGAAAAAAAATAGCCTCACTGAGGGCAAGTTTAAAGTTGTTGCAATGATACAATAATTTGTAAAATGAACCTACAAAATTTGTGCTTGGACAATAGAAATACCCTAAGGATAAATCATCATTTGGCAAGACCCCTCCCATGTAAGCCTCGGGTGTGAAATGGCAAACCCACTGAAAAGATTTCATTTAAAAAGCAACTGCCTCTGGGACACACTCCTACAAAGGGTCTGCTGAGGGAAGTTGTTTCTCAGCATTGGCAGACAGAGACTGTTGTTATAGCCATAGTCAAAAGGGACAAAGCTTCTGCTCAAACTAGCAGCAAACCTTGGAAGCATCCATATGACTCTGAATATATAGGCATATTAGATACAAGACTTAAGGGGTTATGGAGGCTGCCACCAAGTTTCTAGAGAATAGCTTTTGGGGCCAATGTATAACAGGGTCAGATTCTCTGCAGAAAGTCACTGAAAGGATGGTGTATAAAGCTTCAAGTTTGGAATCTAACCTGCAGTGTAGACCCCAGGAGGTTGGAGATGTTGTTGTTAGGTGCTGTCCAGTTGGTGTCTGACTCATAGCGACCCTACATACAATGGGCAAACACTTGTAGTGTTTCTCTGCTATTCATAGGGTTTTCAGTGGCTGATTGTTTTCTTTCTTTTTTTGGGGGGGGGTGTGCTGGGAGTGGGTTGCCAGATCATTCTCCCAAGCCAATAACACCTGGTGTTCCCAGGTGCTCTCTCATCTGAGTACTAACCAAGCCCGACCCTGCTTAGCTTCTGAGATCTGATGGGATCAGACACCACAGTGGTATGGCTGAAGTTGTTGGAGATGTAGGGAATGTGAAATGTCTGCTGAAGAAATCTAATGTCAGTGAGTGAAGCAAACCAAAGAGGGCCATGTGTGCTGCAAATGACGGGGCCACGTGGACAGAACTCTTCAGGTCCGTTTGAGCCCAGATGATGCCAGATGCCAGATGATGTGAGAGGAAATTTTAGGCAGGATTAGGGAAATAGGGCCTAGAGAACAGGTATCACTGAGGCAGGGTAACCATTTGGGTTATCTGAGTTTCAATGAGACAACCCATGTTTCAAAGGAAGTCACTAAATGGACTTGTCACCTCACCAGATTGATTCAGATCTATAACATGGGCCTCCTAATCCTCCCCCTGAGAATTTGCAATAAAAAAGTGGGCAATGCTTTCCTGCAGCTACCCCACCAGAACCCCCTTTGTTTCTTTTGGTAAAGGATTTTAATGTCTTTTTAATAAAATCTCCTTGCCCTTGCTATCTATATATTTATTCTTGGGTCTGTGGACCAGGAGCCCAGCACCCCACACCTGTGAAGAAACTGTCTGGTCTCATGTACGAGATACTAGAAACGGATCTACAAGGTTTGCTTGTGCAGCAAGTTATTGATCTTGCTTTGGACTAATCTTTCCTTTCTGTTCTCCCATTCTTTCCTTTTGGAATGGTAATAACTATTCTATAGCATTGTATATTGGGTGTAAATAATGTGTTTTTCATTTTTCAGGGGCTCACAGCTAACTTTGCCTTGAGTCACAGTGGAAACTTTGGAGTTGGACATTTGAATATGGTTAAAACTTATAAAAGTTTAGAGACTCTTGAAGTTGGACTGAATTCTTTTATGCATTATGAAATGGCCAAAACATTTGGGGCTGGGATGGACTGTTATGATTTGAATCTGAATTTTCACCCAAAGGTCATGTGTTTGAATGTTTGGTCCTCAGCTACTAGCACTGCTTGTGGAGGATGTGGAAGTTTGGGAGGTAGAGAAGCAGGTCACTGGGGGAGACACTTCGGGGATTTTACATGAGCCCCCAGTTCTGTAGATCTCTTCATTGCTAATTCCCAAGATGTAAGGTTCTGTACCATGGACTCTGCTGCGTGTTCTGTGGCCAGATGTTCTGCCATGCCTCCCCACATGATGGACTAATATCTTCCAACTGCAATTCCCAAGAAATCATTCCTCCCATTGGCTTGTTTTGGTCAGGTATTTCACCACAGTGATCCATGAGTTGGCTAATACAGCTACCCTCACATTAATGAGAAAATGCTCATATATCAGATGAAAAAGAGCCAAATAGACATTTTATTTTGAAATGAAGAGATAAATATATGAAGGTCAATTTTCTTCCCTAATTTAAGTGTGTGTAGTGTTATTACTACTATTAAGCATTAATTGGATGTCAGCAACATGGATACTCAGTGTCCCTAATCAATGCTGACAGAAAATTTTGTCATGAAAAATAACTTCAGCATAATGCAGGTGATACATAGTGTTCTACTTGTACGGTGGTGTTTGCCTGTAATCCCATCACTCAGGAGATGGAGGCAGTAGGATCATGAATTCTTGCTCAGGCAGGGCCAAATCCTGTCTCAAAAAACATAAACAAATAATAAATAAGTAAAATAAAACAAATAAAAACTAAGGCTCAAAAATATCTTTTATAAGCACTCTTTGCTAATTAGTGTCTCATGGATAAGACCAAGCAAAAGTATAAAAGTAAAAACAATTCCGTTTCTGCATCTTTATTTATATTTTAGCATCTCTCACTCCTTTTAGCCAGTATGTACTCTTTCTCTGCTCCATCTTTTGTATATTATTTCTAATGTGCTATAAAGGAAATCTTAAACATCATTCTCACCTGTATTTACATTTCTCATGTTCTTTTAGGTCATGAATTTGGCAATATAGAAAGAAAAAGTAATATGATGAATTTGAGGTTAGCTACTTTAAAGGTATATGTTTATTGAGCCTAACCCAAAACTGATGACCACCTTTTCAATTGTGTATAGAGATTACCACAGAAAATAGTGCAGAATTTGTAGCAGAGACTTTTAGAAATTTACAGGTTTACCATTTCATTCTTCCCATTGTGTAGAACAATGAATATTTTTAACATAGTGCACAGAATATTTATTGTAATTCTTAAGTCAGAAATGATAAATTTATTATTTAAAGTGGTGTTGGTACACATTAGAAACAAAGACCTCCATCTACTAACAACAGTCTGCATGCTGTTATAAACTAACAGTAATCAAATTGTGTGCTGTTGCCTTTTTTTAAACACACATTGTAAAAATTATTTTTACATTGGCTTCTTTTAACCATACAACCCTACCAATTTTCAAATTTTACTTTCATTTTTTCCTTTTGACCTTAAAGCTACACTTTAAGACCCTCATGTGTGTGACCCCTATCAACCCTTCCTTCAATGACAGACTTCTCATAGAATTCACCAAAGTTGATCTCTTTTCTCTAAGGAGACAGCTGTTCACTTCTTACAGTCTTTTGCCCCAAGCATTGACAACTAGAAAACTTGCTTCTAATGTGGTTACAAATCTTGTTCCAGCTGGTGACTCCTTTTCAACAATGAAGGCTGCTATGAGCCCCATGGTAGCACTTAGAATTGAAACTCTGCTCTATAGTACTTTAGGCTCCATATGGTACCCCTTTAACCTTTATTCTGTACCCACCACTGGCCCTGAAGCATATGCCTGCTACAAAGTGTAGGAAATGTATGTCTTCATGTAAGACCTTTTTGTATTACTCTTGAAAACTGTCTGATATATTCCAAGATATAAATTAGAAAATAATTTAGTTTGCACTGTTATTTTTTTTAATGTTAACATTTCTGAGCTGCTTATTGTAGAATGCCTAAACTCTTAGATATGCAGTTTATTTTTAGGTTTTAGCACACCCTGCTTCAGACTGGAAATGTACAGCAGTTTATCAAATACCAATTCTCTTGTAACACATTAAGGGAAGTGTTTGCTATAACATCTAGCTTGTAAATTAATTGTAATGCAAGAAAATGAGTGAATGGCAACTGAAAGCCTGATAGTACAAGTAAAGTTTTAGCAATTTTTCGCATTTTGTAATAAAAGATGCTTGTCTCATAAAATATTTAAAGTAAGTGGGCTTAGAACCCAGCTTTAACTCACATTTTAATAAGTCAATTTTTGGAAAAATTTACCTACATTTAAAAGCATGATTGATTTGTCTTCACATATTCACCCTCTTCCATTTTTCATTACATAATCTATCAAAATTGCAACATTTATTCCTATCTGCCTTTTTTTAAAAACCACACTGAGGTGTTGAACCCAAGGCCTTGTATGTACTTTGCAAATACTCTACCACTGAGCTGCACTCCCAGCTCTTTTTTAAATTTTTCATCTTGAGAAAAGGTCTTGCTAAATTATGCAGGCTGCCTCTGGTCTTGAACTTGCAATCCTCCTGCTTCCTCCTCTCAAATTGCTGGGATTACAGGCATTCACCTTCAGGCCCAGGTTCCTATTTGATTTTTTCGGTAATAAGTAGCAGAATCAAATAATTTCTTGGAATAGATTTTATTTTATATTTATTAGGAATTACGATAATCACTAAGCATTTCAAGTGAAAGAGGTAGCATAAGACACTAAAGATATGTCTGTCATAAGCTCACTGGAATTGAAAAATGACATTTTTTCATATAAATATGTTTAAAGTTGAAAAGAAGGTTATTTAAAATTGCTTTAAAATTCAAATTAACACCAAAATAATCTAGACTACATAAATAGATAATATTTTTATTCATCCCACAGGCATATTTTGCATCAGAAATATTATCGAATCCTAATTATACATTTCCTTCTCAATAATCCCTAAGTATTAACTACCTTACATATGAAAAGACTGTAAAGTCATAAACAGTATCAAATTAATTTTTTTCAATGTGTACATTGATGAAAAGGATGAAAATATGTTATTACTCTCAAAGCATTTGAGGAAAAGCAAACTAATTGAAATTTTACCTATGTAAGTAATGGAAATGAGGAAAACTAGTGGCTGAGAAAGAGAAATTGGTTTTCATGTTATAATAGCAGACTGTACATCAGCAAAATAATTTTTGTCTATTTGTGTATGCTTATTCATTTCACGTTCTTATACCAAAAACTTTTATATGTTGCACTGTGGATGTAAAAATAAGTAAAACAAAGTGTCTTTAAAATAGGTGTTGCTTGCATAGTATACATAAACACATTAGTACTTTGTTGATACAGCATGATCTGAGAAAGTAGTTGATCCTACTGGTAGAGAAATAATGAAATAATAATAAGGAATGTGTCAGAGCCAAGTTCATCCAGACACTGCAAGTCTAATGACATTCTGAAAATGTGTGCTACTGACAGTTAATAGTGAAAATTGCTAGAAGCATCCTTTTACTGTGAAGAATATTGGTAACATTACCCATTGCTACCAGAACTTTTTAAGGTTCTTTAGCTTTATAGAGATAAAGCTTAGATTATTATTTGATAAACAATTTTATGTTTTCTTGTCAAATAATTGATGATATACAAGACAATTCAGGATTTTGCACTCAACTCTAATTCTGAGTCTTTCTACACATTGTTGACTTAGTTTGCTTTTCAAAATTTTGTTTTTGTTTTATCCAACTGGAGTTTATGATTTCTTGTCTTTTATAAATTAAATATCTTTAACTGATATATACTACAACAATAATTTATACATATTTGTGGGATGCTATATGATCTTTTAATACATGTGTACATTGTATAATGTTTAAATCAGATTAAATATTTCTATTTCTGAAAACATCATTTCTCTTGTTTTTTATTTTTGTATATTAATTGTGCAAAGTAAGGAGTTTCATAATGACATTTTCATACATACATATAATGTACTTTGATCATATTCATTCCTTCTATTGTTCCTACAGCCATACCACCCTGGCAACCAAGCCCATCTGATCTCAGAAGCTAAGTAAGTCAGGACTGGTTGGTCTTTGGATGGGAGACCATGTGGGAATACTGGTACTGTAGGCTTGGAAGAGGAACCAGAATCCCATTCCTTAAACAATCAGCCTTGGAAAACCATGTGAATAACACAGAGGAGTGATGACAATAGTGTCAGGGATGGCAGAGTGTCAGGTAGTGTTTCATATGTTGTATATAGGTTCACTGTGAGCTGGACCTGACTGGACAGCACCAAAGAACATGCACTTTATTGTCTATTTATGACCCACCCCATTCCATATCCCTAATAGTCTCCCTTTAACTTTCATGTCCTTTCCCCCTGACAAAGCATGTGATAGTTAATCCTTTCTTCTAGCTCCTTGTTATCTATAGTCACATTACTTCAGAATAGGAAACAAAAGTAAAAATAGATAAATGAGATTTGTTTTCACACACACACACACACACACACACACACACACACACATTGTTTTTGTTAAGTGTCATCAAGTCAGATCCTATTCATAGTGACCATAAGTACAGCCATGCACATGATCTTTTCATGTTTGAGCCTGTTGTTGCAGCCATTGTGTTTCTTCTCATTTTGAGTTGTGCTACTTCAACAAAAGGAGGGCACAGAGGCTTTACTCCATTCCTGTCATTAAGGGCAGCTCTACTTTGATGAGGCAACTCTTCCCCAGTTATCTTTTGAGGGCCTCCCAACCTGAGGGGCTCATTTTCTGGTGCTATATCCAGACCCAAGTCAATGGCATTTAACAACAACAACATATGCGACAGTGCTTCTCTGCTATTCATATGGTTTTCAGTGACTAGTAATTTCAGGAGTGGGCTAGCAGGTCCTTTTCTCTAATCTCTCATAGACTGCAGGCTCAGCTGAAATCTTTCCGCCATTGGTGGTCATATTGGTATCTCAAATAATGGTGACATATCAATAGCTGTTTGTTTTTGGAGAGTGGCTTGCCAGGTCCTTCTCCCAAGCCTACAGCACCTGGTATTCCCAAGTGGTCTCCCATCCAAGTACTAACCAGGCCCAACCCTGCTTAGCTTCAAAGATCTGATGGCATTGGATGCCACAGTGGTATGGCTGAAGGTATATATATATATATATATATATATACACATATATACACATATATATATAGGTATGTATATATATATATATACCTATATATATATATATATATGTATATATATGTGTGTGTGTGTGTGTGTGTGTGTGCATTATTATGTATATGTATTACATATTATATATTTTTCAGTACTGAAGGTCTGAACCCAAGGCCTTTTCTATACTTTACAAGTGATTTGCCGCTCAACTTCATCTCATCCTCTTTTTTTATTTGATAAATTGCTATAGGGTCTCCCTAAGTTATGCAGGCTGCCTCTGGCTTTGAACCTGTGATCCTCTTCCCTCTACCTCCTGAGTCACTGAGATTACAGGTGTACACCACAACACCGGCTCTTTTCTTTTTTATTTAAAAAATGTTCTCTCACAATTCAAGGAAATAAGGAAATTCAAGGAAATAAAAACATTTAATCATTTCCTTTCAGATTTGTGGGATGAATCTGTACTGAATATAGATGGGCTTATGATACGGGTACTATTTTACATTAATTTTTTGTGTCACAGATCAAGTATTTTCAAATGACAAATAGAATATTTTTTGAACAATACCATTGCTATCAGATTTTTCCCCTTTTAAATTTCATCATAATCATGTTGTTTCTGTGAGGTTGTCTTGAAATTTTGAAATATATATTCAGCTCTAATTTTATTGATATTTTCTTTTTAATGCATAATGTAAAATGATAGATAACATTAATTCAAATTTAACATTTTAATTGTTCATATATAAATCATGCAATGTAGTAATCTGACTAAAATATTCCTTTGAAGAAAAAGTCTCAAATATTTTCATTTATATGTATATATGGCTACATTTCTCTAATAGACTAGTTTCCTTTCTTAGCATATTTGAAAGAGAGCATGAGCACTCTTAGCTCCCATATTGTTCTGAAACTACACTATAAATAATGCCATACTTTGATTCTCTCCACATTCATTTAGGCACTTTTTAAGTGATCATTTAGAACCAAAGACAGGAAAGTTTAACCAGCCCACAATACATGTTCTGTGCTTGATGAATAAATAAAATGGGTTTATGTTTACAAGAGTATAGAAGCTAGGTTCAGACATTTACCTTACTCTCCTGTGAAAACACAGTTATTGTCACTTGAATGGGCTTGGGCCTTCTTGCTGCTAATGCACAAGCTACTCTGATGAGAAGAGAACATGCTGGAGGGTACTGACATCTCCTCTTCTCAGACCCCCAGGCGCCGGGCATCTAAGCCCTGCTTATTCCCTTACCTTGAGTCTCTCAGAAGCCCTTGTTTCTACTCCCACTTCCTTTGATGAGAAGTTTTAAAGGGTTTCTTTACTCTCAGGGCTCTTATAGAGAAAGTGGTTCTTGGGATCGCTTAATATGTCTCCTGTTTGCATTATTTGAACATAGATAGTCATCAGTTATTTAATGCTCCTCTGGGCCACTGTCTGAGTTATATGTAAAAATATTAGCATAACCAAATCTTCAAGTACTTGAAGCTATTGCAAGATTTTACTAAGGAACAGATAGGACCTCAGTGTCCTATTTAGAGAAATTGAAGATGAGTAAAATAATTAACAAGTGCAGCTTCTTGCAAATTCAAAGATTATAAAACTTAGAATATTTAGAGTCAAGCTATATTTTAATTGGTAAGAAGAAGATTTTAAAAGCCAGGAAATTTCTAAAGTTGCTACCCTAAGAAAGGAAGTACCTAAGTGGAGGATTTAGTGTTCAAACTTGACCTGTCTCCTTCTTCAGACCACACTCTTGATGTAACATCTTCATTGTCATTCGTCTGACTCCTCCTTTACTCTGGGTCCCACTGCCTATAGAGCACCTTTTGCTTTGATCCTTCTCCTTATTTTGCTCCTCTTCCTCTCACCATTAATCTTTCCCATACACCGTCCTGTTGGTCAATACCTAGTCACAGTGTCTTATAGTTGCAAGCTCTGATAAGCCTTGCTGACTGTATGTTGTAAGCTATAGCCAAGATAAGATTTACGCTATCTACTTAAATGCTTCCTTAATCCTCACAAGTGAACATAACTCCTCATTGAAGAATTTAGTATAGCCTTTGGGAAAATTGATTCAGAAATACTGTCATAGGAGCAAAGGAGAGTAAAAACTGAGTTGGAAAAACTAGGGCAAATTGATTATCAAAGTGATATTAAATACATGAATCAAAATTTGGCCAAAAGGGAATAAAAAGAGTATTAAATAGAGCAAAACCTGAGGGCTTTCCTGCAAAAATTGGTCAAAAAATATAGTCCCTTATGCAAAGGAAAAGAATAAATGTGTTCACACCAAAAGAAATGATTAACAGAGTTAAGAGATAGTATAAAGAATAGGAAAAGCATCTTTGTCAATAATTCATGTGACAGAGAGTTAATATCCAGAATATAAAAGAACTCCAAAAATTAAGCACAAAAATAATCCAATCAATAAATGCACAAATGATTTGAACATATAGTTGTCCAAAGAAAACATACAAATGCCCAATAAATACACACACACAGACAAAATGTTCAACACCCATGGTCTCCAGGGAAATGCAAATCAAATTCAAAATGAAAGTCAAAACGAAACCTTGAGTGTCACCATCAAGTCTTGACACAATGCCAGGTTAAGGCATCTAATTCTAGGAGCACATTCTTTGTTCCACCCACAAGATTTCTTTTGGCATTAATTCTCTCAAGCATTAAAAATAGAGTTTATTAAAAATGTCATGTGCTATAATCCACTGTGTGTAGGGAAAGGATAAACCACTGGATAAATATTCTAGTCAATAAGTGGGCAATTGAATTGAACAAAGTATTCTCAAAAGAAAAAATATAAATGTCCAGTAACCATATAAAAAATGTTCAACATCCTTAACCACCAGGGAAATGCAAATCAAAACTATACTGAGATTTCATCTCACCTCAGTCAGAATGGCTGCATCAAGAAAACAAACAACAAATGCTGGTGAGCAAGAGGAAAAGAAACCCTTATACATTGCTGGTGGGAATGTAATTTAGTGCAGCCTCTATTGCGGTTTAGTTCAGTTGGTAGAGTGCTGCTCTGCATTCTCTGAGGTCCAGTTTGATCACCAACACTGCAAAAATGGGAGAAGTATGTGGCAATCCACTCCCAAAACAATCAGCCTTTGAAAACACCATGTGGGTCACTGTGAGTCAGAGGAGACTTGAAGGCACCTAACAACAACTATGGAAATCAGGATGGAGATTCCCGGGAAAACTAAAAATTGAATTATCATATGACCCTGCTATATCTTCCTAGGTATATACCCAAAGGAATCTAAGTCATCATACTTTAGAGACACTAATACTTCCATATTCATTGCAGCACTGTTCACAATAGCCAAGATATGGAATCAGCCCAGATGCCCACCCATGGATTAATGGATAAAAAATATGGCATATATGCACCATTGAATTTTATTCAGCAATATAGAAGAATCAAATTATGTCACATGCAAGAAAAAGATGGAACTGGAGTTCATTATTCTAAGCAAAGTAAGCCAGACTCAGAAAGGAAAATATTGAATGGTGTCTGTCATATGCAGATGGTAGATCTATTCTAGAAAGAAAAAACGTGTGTGTGTGTGTGTGTGTGTGTGTGTGTGTGTGTGTAATATTGGAAAATATAAGGAGATATATGTGGAGAGAAGAGGGAATTATTGAGAGGTTATGGGAGCAACATGGAGGGGTAATGAAGGAGTGAATAAGAGCAAAGTACATTATGTAATTGTATAGAAATGCTATAATAAAACTCATTACAGTGAGGAAAGAAAAAAGAAAGAAAGAAAGAAAGAGAGAGAGAGAAAGAGAGAAAAAAGAAAGGAAGGAAGGAAAGAACGAAAGGAAAGAAAGAAAGAAAAACTGAACAGGCAGTGGTGCACAGCTGTAATCCCAGTGATTTGGGAGGCGAAGGTAGGAGGATTGCAAGTTTGAGGTCAGAGGAAGCCTGTATAATTTAGCAAGACCTTGTCTCAACATAAAACGTGAGAAATGAGCTGAGGATTCAATTTATTGTAAAGCATATGCAAGGCCCTGGGTTCAATGCCCAGTACCACAAGAAAAAAGAAAGAAAAGAAAAGAAAAGAAAAGAAAAGAAAAGAAAAGAAAAGAAAAGAAAAGAAAAGAGAAAAGAAAGGGAAGGAAGGGAAGGGAAGGGAATGAAAGGAGAGAAGAGGAGAGGAGAGGAGAGGGGATGAGAAGAGAGGAGAGGAGAGGAAAGGAGCTTTATTATCCTCAGACCAAAATAAAATAAAATGAATGACCAGTTAAAATGGAAGCTGTCAGATTATCTGAAAAACTTTAGTTGGAAGGCTTTGCCATTAGCTTTCAGGCCATTAGGTTCACCCCAATAAGAACTCATAAACTATAAACACAAGGCTGAGCTCTGGATATCCCATTTGGCTAGGGATTTAGCTCTCTACTTGATGTTGTTACTTTCCAGACTGATATAACCAAACATTGTAAAGGTTTAATGTGCTTTTCCCAAGCCTATCATTAGTAAGTTCAGGTAGGTTTTCCAGAGATAAATCTCATGTGGCCTGGTTTACTCAGGACAGTCCTTGTTGGCACTTACTATCTTCATCCTTAAAAAGGAAAGAAGTTCCTTTTCAGCCAGGTGACCTGATTACAGAAAATGATACCAATATAAAATTACTCTAGACCTCACTGGCATGACTCAATGGAAAATCAAAGGGAAATTATTAGGTGTTAATCACAAACACTACAGCAAAATTCAGTGAATTGGTGGACTCCAGCATGCATAGAATTTTTCACTACTTTTTTATTTCAAAAAGGAAAAGGAAATTTCAAATTATGTCTAAATGCAATACCCTTAACTAGGTTTTTTTTAAAAAAACATAATTGTGGTAACATGCATATAAAATTTAACCACTCTAGCCAAGTGTGGTGGAGCATGCTTATGATCCCAGTAACTAGGGAGGCTGGGGCAGAAACACAGCAAGTTTGAGGCCAGAAGCAGCCTGCATAACTTAGTGAGAACCTGACTCAAAATATAAAAAAAAATAATTTAAAAAAATGGGCTGAGGATGCAGCTCAGTGGTAGAGCACTTGTGAAGTATGTGCAAGGCCCTGGATTCAATCTTCAAGAAACTGCAAAAAAAATTTTTTTTTAAATCACATTAAACATTTTAATGGGTTGGGGTTTAATTCAGTTGGTAGTGTGCTGCTCCACACTCTGAGGCTCCAGGCTCTATCCCCAGCACCGCCAAAAACAGAAGAAGCACTTGGCAATCCACTCCTGAAGCAATCCCCAAACAATCAACCATTGAAAATCCCATGTGGCTCACTATCATTTGGACCCAACTCAAAAGTACCTAACAACAACCACCACCAAGATGTTAATAACAACCATTTTAAAGTATACAGTTCTGCTAAGTATATTTGCATTGTTTTTCAATCAATCTCCACAACATTTTCATTAAAAAAAAAAAAAAACTAGAACTCCATACACATCAAACAATTCCCTATTTCTCTCTCTCCTTAGCTTCCAGGTAACCATTATTCTTCCTTGTATCCTATAGGTTGTCTCCTCTAGATACCTCATACAAATGAAGTCATACAGTATTTGTCTTTTGTGATTGGCTTATTTCTTAGAGCATAATGTCCTGGAGGTTTCCACATATTGTAGTATGTCAGAATTTCCTTCATTTGCAAGGCTAAATAATAGTCCATTGTATGTATATTCTACACTTTATCCATTCATCCTCAAAAAATGTGGGTAGAAAACTGTCAACCAGGACTGTCTCAAGAAAAGAAGGCTATATGTTTACATACTGAGAAATATCCTGATATTGCTAATACATAATACAATGCCTATTCCATAACATTCACTCATTTGTTGAATGAATTGATACTAGCTCTGTATCACTGAGCATCCTATTTGGCAATAATCAATTTTCTCCTAGATGCTAAAGTGTCAAACTGTGTATGATCCTGGGCCCAACCCTTTTAAGGACCCCTATCTTTTGTTCTTCTTCTCTGTGTCCATTGTGACTCACTTTGAATCTTTATTATCTTTCTTTCACATGAACTAGCTTATTAAAGACCTACTTGTTCTTCCTGCCTCACACACCTCCTATCTATATTCCCCCATTCACATTGTTGTTGTGATTCTCCTGAAACAGAAATCTGATGAGAGAATTCTCATTTTAAATACTCTCCAAGTCTTCACACCTAAGAGTTGAAGACCAGCTTTATTCGGAAACTAAACCCCCTCATGATCTGGTGTCAGAGATTTCTCTAACACCTTCCATCTGCTCCCATCCTCTCTATATTCAATACCTGCCAACCACACCCAGATTATACTTCCTTGCCTACCAGTGTCACACTCTCTTTCACAACTCTTGCCCTTGAAGGCTGTTCTCTGCCTGAAATTCCTTTCCTTCTAACTGTCCCTCTTCCCTCTTCCTCTCTATGCCCAGCCCTCACTCCTCCCAGACTCCAGTCTTGGTCCCAATCACATCAACATCCTTCTCACTCCCACAGTCCTGAAACAAATGAGTGAGAGGCAAGGCTGGAAATGTGGCAATGATTTAGTGGACTATTAATACTTAACTCTGGATTTCAGTGAAATTTAAGGCTGGAAAGACCCTGCTAGGTCATTTAAGCCATTTCTCTTCTTCATCAAAGACTGCACCTTCACAGCTAACTAAAATATATATATAAATAAATTATACAACCTAAAGGAACACGTACATTTTGTCAACCACTCTCCTGAGCCCTTAATGATGTGTAATGAACCTGCTTGTTAAATTATTGTTTCAATTCCATAAATTTTCTATCCCAAGATTTAAACTGATTTCCTTCTTTTAATTCATGGAGAAGCAGGAGATGTGCACCATATATTTTTGACTTGAGGATTTAAATAACTTCTAAGTTCTTGCCTCCAAGTTGAATAATTCCAGATCTTTTCACCTTTTCTTGTAGGTCTTACTTTACAACCAATTCATTATCTTTGAGGCTATCCTCTGAACCCTCTTTAAGTTTTCACATTCCTCTTGAGATTGGGAGACTGTGATGGGCTGCAGAATTCCAGGAAGGATTTGACAAGTTGTCCATTCATTAGGAAGATTACCTCATAGTTCGTACATACTATGTCCTTTATTTTGTCCCACAGTCTTAATTTTACCTTTCAAACTGGGATGTTTTACCCTTCCAATCTCCCTGAATTTGATTGTTTTTGGTACCCTGGTATTTATTTCCATTCCTCTCTAATAAAATCTATTAATTACTCCTCCTTCTTTTACATCCCAATCTCCTCAACTGTTCTAATCTGTTTATATTTAACTGTTCTTCATAATTACTAAAGTAATATTAAACTTACAATCTGTCTTCTAAGGCTGCCATTTGTAAATTGGTGACAATTGCTCCTTAATTAAGATAACTAATTGATCTAACAACAGTAACAATTGTACCAGATACTCTACATAGATTAACTCACTTTGCCATATTAATAGTAACAGTAATATTAAAATATGCAATTATGTAATGTTTAAATTAACTCATTAGTCTTTGCAATTGTCTTGTGAATTACTCATTTTCATTACCAGGTTCCAAAAAGGGAAAATGAGAGACCTAAGAAATTAGCCCATTGTCTTGTATAAAAGTGCCAGAAATACTACGGTTGTTTGATTCAAGTGTGAGTCATGACTTACCCCGGAATCTACATTTCTACAGAATTGTTAAAACGTCCAGAAAAACAAAATCTACTTGGAATCAAAGTTTTGAGAAAGAAAAAGATGTTTTCTTTTATTCTTTAAATTATAAAATTCCGGTAATGGAGGAAACTAGATGTGAATCTCAGGTGGCCCTGAAAACAAAATTAAGTAGAAGGATAAGTGAGGGAGAGCCAACAGATCGAACATTTCTGTCTGCAAAAGGAATTACTAAACTGCTAGAGGAAGGCTCTGCTCCAGACCTTATTAGCAGAAGGAAGCAAAAGTGATGCCTTACATTGATAAGATAAGCAGAAGCTTACAAGGATAAGCTGATAACCAGGACAGTTTTAAAATTCCCTGAGGCTTCTGTGTGTGTGTGTGTGTGTGTGTGTGTGTGTGTAGCTAAGAACTGCATTAAGACTTGCCTAAAACAAGCATTTTATAAATGTTGGTAGTTAATACACTAGGTAATTCATTTTTTCTTCAATTGTATTTTTATTACGACTAACATAAGGATGGTAGCAATTATTGTTTGATTCAATTTTTTTAAAAGTTAATATTTTATTTGAAAATGTACTAGGGTAGAACAATAGTATAATCTCTGCAATACTAATTGAATACTTAGGAGTTAATTTAAACGTTCAAAGTAGGCTACCAAATCAGCCTCGAATTTCCCCTGCTGCACAGCAGAAAATGCAAGCTTAGGATTTCAGAATAAAATAATAAGCCTTTAAATTCTGTTCAGCTCAAAAAATATTCCTGAACAGCTATTAAATGAAAGACAGTATATTTAAATTTAGGCTTATTCAGGGAAGAAATTATCAAAACTTCTTTAATTTTTAACAATTCAACATTTGATGGAAGGAAAGACAAAGGGGATGGAATGCTACTCTTTTGTTCTGCTGATACATACAGATTAATTAAGTGCATAATTTCAGAGGGTTTGTAGGCACAAAAATGACTCTAACTGTACTGTAAATCTGTGATATATCTCTATTTGCTATTAATAAATGCCACATTCAACATTTAAAATTATCATAACATCTTGGAGCCTTTGTGGATCTACAAATAGGATATATAATGACACCAATTCTGTCAACAAGCTCTCTTAGCAATTAACTTTTACTCTTTTTACTTCCTCTGTCTTAGGAATTTAAATGTTATTATCAGTTTCTAAGAACCCCATTTACCGGGTATAGATAATCCTGTTGATATCCAAACATAAATTGTAAAATTGAAATTTTATTTTTGAATTATTTGTGGTGACTATGTGTGGTCTATATTATAAAAGTTTGTCCATCTTAACATTTGACTGAATAAGCACAAGTCCTTCTATATTTTCTTCTAAAGCTAGGGATACCAACCTTAGTTTTAGATCTATCTGTTGTAGATACCAACATGAGGTTCTTTCTTAAAAGTGTAATGTGTTTGTTAAGAACAGAAGCAAAGCCAGGCATTATGATGCATGACTCAGGAGGTGGAGGCAAGAGGTTCTTGGCCAGGAGGTTTGAGGTCAGAGGCAGCCTGCATAACTGAGTAAGACATTGATGGAAAATAAAAAATAAATAAATGAGCTGAATATACAGTCCAGTGATAGAGTGCTTGCAAAGTATGTGGAAGACCATGGGTTTAATCCCCAAGTAGAGTAAAAGATAAAAAAAATAAAAAAATGAAAGCAAAAATTTTAAATTGATCCTGTTGGTTTCTTTCCTATTTCCAAATAATCTGGGTCTTCTTTTCCAATAAATGGTGATTTCTTGTTTTTGTTAGGTGCAATCAAGTTGGGTCTGACTCATAGGGTTTTAATAGGTGATTGTGTTTTTAATTCTTTAAAAAATATAAATCTAAAACTGATTTATCCTTGTTTGAATTTTAATACAAAGAAAGAAAAAAAGTTGTATCTTTTAGTTCTGTGTTTATATTGATAGTGTTTTCTTTGGTTGTTTTGTGAAGATGGAAGGAACTATCATATTTCCTATATCCAAGTTTTGAAATAACACATAATTCCTGTGTATCTAAATTCTAAGAGGAAACACTTCATTCTTATTGTTAATTAAAGTAATGTAAATTAAGCAAAAATGGCCATTTCCTCTTAGATTAAAAAATTAAAAACTGAGAGTACTCTCATATAGATGATAAAAAACGAGCAATGAAATTGGCACACACTTTCCTTAATGAGCCTTCATATATATCAAGAGGCTTGGAAATGTCTGCCTATTGATGTAGAATTTATTCTAAAGAATTTATCAAAGATGTGTCCAGTGATTTTTTACAAAAATATGCTTGCTGTTATTGTGGAAAGTTTCAAAATATCAAAATGAATGTTAGAGCAACAGGTAAGAATTAGGTAAATGCTATAAGCTCTAGCAATCCAATGTCATTAAGAATCTGTAAACCAAATAAATGTGGAAATATTCTAAATTGGAAGGAGTAGATCTTTATCTGTGATTGTATTACAAAAGGCTTTAATTTTCTTCACATGACTTACTTTAACTTATATACAACTATTCCTTAATAAGCCCACTTTATTCCACTATTAGAAACTTACAAAAAATGTAATCAAGTAAGTAACGTCTCACACACAAAAAAATTATGCCAAGTACTTACCTTTTTGACTGATTAAACTAAAAAAAAAAAATTGTTGTTGTTAGGTGCCCTGGAGCTGGGTCAGATCCCTAGATACCATATGTACAACAGATGAAACACTATCTGACACTGTGTTTTACCTGACAGTATTGTCAGTGCTTTTCTGCTATTCATAGGGTTTTCAATGGTTGATTGTTTCTGGAGTGGGCTGCAGTGTCCTTTTCCCAAGCCTACACACAGCACTCAGTATTCCCAAGTGGTCTCCCATCTGGGTCCAATCCTGCTTAGCTTCTGAGATCTGATGGGATAAGAAGCCAAAGGCTGACATCATTTTTTTCCTTCAAATATTGAAGAGATTTTATGACTAGTAGATAGAATCATGATTTTTAAATGTTGATACTGAAAACTTAAAAGGAAATTTCTTTCTCTCCTGGTTCAGGTCACTTCCCAATCTTTAAAGGTGACTTTACTATCCTTTACATAAAAATTTCCTGCAATTTATGTCTTTCTTTAGCTTTTGTCTTTCATCCTCCAAAATCCACCTTCATTTTTCTTTTTCTTAAAAGAAAATCTGACTATGCCCTTTGTATTTTATGGAAATGTGATTAATGACAATTTTCATTTATTAAGTCTTTCTTAATTTTATCATGGCCAAAAAGCTGTTGGTAGCAAAACTCAGATTTAATCCCAACTCCATTGCTTTCAAATATACATTTTAGACTAGTAAAAAGGAAAGTCATTGCTTTAAGCTTTCATAAAATAACATTTCCTCTCAATTCTGGCTTTGCTTTTAGGGAAATGATAAATGCAATATCTTGATGTCAAATATTTAGTCATTTGTACATAATTAAGACAACTTGGAGATTAAGTATTAAGTGTTTTCAATGTAAAAGGAAACCCCAATAATATTTTTAAACTATTTTTGTAAAGATTTTGTTACAAATTTGTGAGTTTTACTTTCAAAGATGTTGAAGAGTAAAATCCCAGTCCCTTACTAATTAGGAAATGCCCCTTTATAGTCAATATAAGAGAGAAAATGTAAACTGTAATTTGCATAATTCAAAATAAGAGAAACTATAATTCTATATTTTTTCAATTCAACCATATAGCTCATACATTTCTCTTTGCTCTAGGTAGATTATGTACATGTGATTGTAAATTGTCTGGATAATCACACATAATTGTGATTATTAGAAGGAAAAAAATGTGTTTCAGTATTAAATTATAGAAAGTTAAATTTCTTCTACAACCTCAAATTCTCCCATAATTTTAAGACAAATGCCATATGACTTTCATATTATAGTGGCAAGAATTTTAGTAAATATCCACAATCATTCTATTTTTTTCTTTATAATTTTATATAAATGCCATCAGATAGAGTTACACAAATTGTCCTAGATTCAAGACTGATAGAATGCTTTACTTTTCAAACTCATCTAATTTGTATCTTAGGCCATGAAATACTTGGCCCAACACAATAAAAGTTACTGTTTTCTTTCTTTCCTGGCTTGGAATTTCCTACGGGAAAGCTATGTGTCAAAGATATATGGTCACTAAAGTTTATAATTACACAGTATTAGTTGTATGATTTTTCCATCATACAGTACAACTTCAACTAAGATTTATTTACATATATTTATGTATTTTATTATTATTGTATTTTGTCTGTTTTGGAGTGGTAACATTCAAGAATAAAAACTCAGTGATGGAATTTTCAAACATTAATATATTCTTACTTAAGGCAATAATTATTTTCTCCCTCCAAATCAGAGTTTATGTAGAAAAGGCAAAACACAGAAAAAAGGATTTATTTCCAGTTATTAGATATTACTTGACATGTGAGCTTTAATACTAGAAAATAAAAATAGTCTGTAATGTGTCCAGAATTGCCTTTATCTTTGCCTACAGAGCTCAAAAGTGTCATGTTAAGCCTGAGGCAGGTCTGTCTAGAGTCGTGTTCACTGTATTCTTTTCAAACTGCAGCATAGAATCTTATCGCTTATCAGTGCATAAAATCTAACAGATTGCAGACTCAAATTTCCCCTTCCAGGCAATGTTGGGTTTCACTATTGTTTGCCATGACAAAGGTTTTCATGAATTCTACAGCTTGGATTTCTATCTTGTTTTCCTTAGCCAATCAGCATTTTCAGCCACAAGAAATTGCTCAAAATGTTACCACAAAAGCTGCACTTTAAAAATCTGTCTTGTGTTTTACTTTTTTTTCTATGAAAAAATTATACCTGGTAGTTATGATTAAACTGAAAAGAAGAAGTAATTAAACATTGTCTGTAGATGATTTGACTATAAATGAGGTTGCCAGGATATAGTGAAAGTAAGTATGTTCACAATCCTCTCTTGGGCTGCAATTTTAAAACTTCATAAAGTAGGAGGGAACTATCTTCTGTAGATACAAACTTAGCTATGTAGACTGTTTTTTAAATGTCAGAGCTATGTATGACCACTTTCAGATAATTCAGAGACATTGTATTGGCTATAGACCTAAAAAGTTTCCTAGAGTCTGTGCAAATCATTTCCATCCTTCTCATCAGAGTATCAGAACTCAAATTTTTAGATGCTACTCAAATTGAATAATCAGTTTACATGCATTTTGTACTTTCTGTTAACTAAATTGCTGTTTTCAATGCATTCACATGTTCCAGATTTCACCAACTCTAGTAGACTTGACCTCCTATTTATTTCTATAATCTATCACCTGCATACCGGCTCCTTTCTGCTACCCTAAATGAGAGTCTTACAATTTTTCCTCAGCATTTATCTTTTTTTTTTAATTACAAATCATCTCCACATTGCTCTAAGGTCACACCATATAAATCACGAATCTGATTATATAATTTCCTCTTAAAATCTCTTAATGACACTGTGCCTTCTACATAATAAAATCCGAACATCTTAGTATGAAGTAACGCGATTTTCAAGGTCTGACTCTACTAATGTTTCTAAATTTATCTCCCATCATACCTTAAGACATATGCTACACCAAAACTAATGTGAAATTCTCCAGTCATATTTACTTCTTTATTTTCATTTAAATCTTTTGCTTTTGTATTTGCTGTTGTTCACTTAACCAGTAATGATCTTCCCTCATTGCTTATCACCATAGCATCAGACTTCTGTTCATTTATCAAGTCTCAATACAAATGCGAATTGCCTATAGGAAGATTTCATTTATGTTTTCTAAAAAGGACATGGATATTTTTATTCTTTGTAATGACTACTACACACTTAAGTTTTAGAATGCATGCATTATATTGCTGGAATTATTAGTGAGCATACATACACATACAGACTTTGCTCTAGATTGCAAAATTTTGAAGGTTAAGATACTTTGGAAAATAGAAAAAAATGAATTTATTTGTTTTACAGAGAAATAATAAAAATAATTGTCCCATCATGAACAGAAACCAGGAAACTTTTGAAGACACTTACTTTATACAGCATGTACAATATTCCAGACATCTTCATTCACACAATCATTCATTGAAGAACTGTTAATTGACCAACTCCTCTAATAAGTCCTGAAAACCATAGGAACACTGAGTTTCTACGTATAGATAGTAAAGAATAAAATGAAATACAAAATGCCGTCCTACTTTCTGTGGATACATAATCTACCTTTTTTCTAAGACTATTCTTAATGCTTATAAATATCTGAGATGCTTCCCATTATCATGACGGAATGAGCTGATGTAATGGGCCATTAAGCCCCTTAATCTTACCCCCCCACACACACATACACACATGTATATAGAAATTCTGGAACAAAATATTTAAAAAATGGTTTGCATGGATGGATTCTAAGGAAAAATGAAAAACACAGATATTAAAAATAAAGGAGAAAAATCACAGCTAGAGTAGTAAAAGGGAATGATGAAAGTGCAACAGCCATCTGAGACTAGACTAGATAAGGTCCAGGGACTGGGCTATGATCTCAGATTCTAAAGGCAATGCAGAATAAAGAGACATGACCATAGATCTGAACACTGTGGAAGATAGAACTGGGGCCCCATAAACTGTGAAGACTTGAAGTTGTCCTCATTCTCAACAACTAGAAAAGTCCACTCACCATGGAAAAAAGAATTGTAAAAGCCAATACGAGAAGCAAATTGGAAAAGTTAATGAAAGGATTGAGACTTAAGAATAAATTGTAAATATCAAATACAATTACTCAAAGGCAGAAAAAGACTATGGTAAAGGAACTATTCAGAGATAATGACTAAGAAGTTTTCAGAACTGAAGAAAGAGATGAGTTTTTAATTTGAGGAATCAGAGTGTCCTGAGTCAAATGTAAAAACAAAACCAAAAAATAGCAAAACATCTAATTGGAGAATTGCAATTCTGTAGAGGATCAAAAATATTATAAAATGTTATTTGTTGTTATTGTTAGATGCCCAATTTTATGATAAAATTTTATGAGTTAGATCCAATTTTATGATAAAATCTTACAAGAAACAAAAATAAAAGACAGAAATTCCTACAAGGGAGCACAGTTTCACAATTCTGTCTATGGTCTTCTATTCAGCAATGACAGATAACAATAAATTACTGACAATCTAGAACATAGTTACCTAAATTATGTCCTTTAAAGAGGATATGAAATGAAGATTTCATTCAAATATGACTAAGTTTACCATTCTGACTCATGCCAGTGCCTCAGAAAATAACCAACTGTGTTAGAACTTATTTTCAACCTATGGTTGGCTTTCTCATGCTCTGCCAGGGGTCACACATCCATCACTTGTTCAGGAGGTCGTCCTTGACCATCACATTTTAGAACAGTCTCTCCTACCAACTTCACTATGGAATATTCTACTATAAATTACCTGAATGAAATACTATTGTTTTCCCTACATGGATTAATTTAAACCTATATACCAATGGATAGCTGAGACAATGAGATTGAAGCTATATAATTTAAAATCATTATTTTTAAAACATTTCTTTAGGAATCTTAATATACATTCTAAGATAAGATGTACTCTGTGCATACTATGACTCATCACCAAAATCAGTATTTTTACACTGAATAAAGCAGAGAGACTTTCTACTTTCTAAAACATAGACCTCATTCACATGTCTATCAATTTGCTTACTGTGGGGTTTTGCATGTTGCTGTCATGCTGAAAGCTATGCCATGAGTATTTCAGACACCCGCAGGCTCACTCATGGTGGACAGGTTTCAGCTGAGCTTTCAGAGTAAGATATACTAGGGAGAAGGACCCTGCAGCCCACTCCCAGAACAATTAGCCATTGAAAACTCCATGAATATCAGAGAAACATTGTCAGATATAGTGCTGTAAAATAAGCCTCCAGGTTGGAAAGCACTCAAAAGACAACTGCAGAAGAGTTGCCTCCTCAAAGTAGAATTGATCTTAATGAGAGGAACTAAGTAAATGCCCAATCACCTCCACCTACTGATGTGGCATGACTTAAGATGAAGGAAAAACTGTAAACATCCATTCCTCATTGGAACATGGAATGTGCATAGTATGAATTTAGGAAAATTAGGAATCATCAAAAGGGAAATAGAGCACATAATCATCAACACTCTAGGCATCAATGAACTAAAATGGACTGGTATGGGTCATTTTGGATCAGATAATTATGTGGCCTACTATGCCAAGAATGATAAATTAAACAGAAATAGAGTTACATTCATCATCAAAAAGATTTATCATCATCTGTCCTGAAGCATAATGCTATCAGTGATAGAATAGTATCCATATGCTTACAAAGAAGGCCAGTTAATATGACTATACTCAAATTTACATACTGAACCCTGAGGCCACAAATGAAGAAAGGGGAGATTTTTATCAACTTCTGCATTCTGAAATTGATAGACCATGCAATCAGGATACACTGATAATTACTGGTGACTGGAATGCAAAAGTTGGAAACAAAGAAGGCTCAGTAGTTGGAAAATATGTCGTTGGTGATAGAAATAATGCTGGAGATCACATAATAGAATTTTGTCAGGTCTACTAGTCTTTCATTGAAAATACAATTTTTCACCAACATAAATGGCAACTATATACACAGAATTCACCAGATGGAACATACAGGAACCAAATTGACTACATTTATGGAAAATGGAAAAGCTCAATATCAAAAGTTAGAACAAGACTCCCTGCTGATTGTGGATCAGACCATAAACTGCTCATATGCGGTTCAAACTGAAACTGAAGGAAATTAGGACAATTGTACAAAGGCCAAGGTATTACCTTGAGTACATCCCACTTGAGTTCAGAGACCACCTCAAGAATAGATTTGATGTGCTAGACACTAATGATTAAAGACCAAACTAGTTGTGCATGACATCAAAGATATCATTTATGAAGAAAGTAAAAAATTGTTTAAAGTCAAAAAGAAAAGAACAAATTACATGTCAAAAAATACTGTGAAACTTGCCCTTGAATGTTGAGCAGCTAAAGTAAAAGGAAAACAAGATGAAGTTAAGAAACTAAACAGATTTCAAAGGGAAACTGGAGAAGACAAAATCAAGTATGATGACATGTGCAAGGAGCTAGAGATAGAAAACCAAAAGAGAAGAACATTCTCTCTTTTTCTCAAACTTAAATAAGTGAAGAAGAAATTTAATCCTGAGTAACAATACTGAAGGATTCTACAGGGAACATATTAAATGATGCAGAAAACATCAAAAGAAGATGGAAGAAATACACAGAGTCATAATACCAAAAATAATTAATGGATGACCAACCATTTCATGAGGTTACATATGATCAGTAGCCAATGGCACTGAAGGAAGAAGTGGAAGCTGTCTTGACAGAATTGACAACACACAAGGCTCCAGGGATTGATGGAATACAAATAGAGATGTTTCAAAAAACAGATGCAGCACTAGAGGTACTCACTTGTTTGTGCCAAGAGATTTGGAAATAGCTACCTGGCCAACTGACTAGAAGAGATCCATATTTGTGCCTATTCCCAAGGAAGGAGATCCAACCAAATGCTAAAATTATGAAATTATATCATTAATATAAGAGGTGAGCAAAATTTTTCTGAAGACCATTCAAAAGCAACTGCAGTAGTATATAGACAGGGAACTGCCAGAATATCAAGCTGGATTCAGAAAAGGGAGGGGAACCAGAGATATCATTGTTAATGTCATATGAATATTAGCTGAAAGCAGAGAGTACCAAAAAGATGTCTATGTTTTACTGACTATACACAGGCATTTCATGTGTGAGTCATTACAAATTATGGGTAACATTGTGAAGAATGGGAATACAAGAAGACTTAATTATACTAATGGACAAGGAGCCAGTCTTTTGAACAGAACAAGGAAACATTGTCTGATTTAAAGTCAAGAAAGGTGTGTGGTGGAGCTGTATGCTTTCACTGTAACTTTTCATTCTCTATGCTAGGCAAATAATCCAAGAAGCTGGAATTTATGGAGAATAATGCAGAATCATGATTGGAAAAAGACTCATTAACAACCTGTGAGCATTATGCATATAATGCAGCGTTGCTTGCTGAAAGTGAAGAGGATTTGAAACATTACTGATGAAGATCAAAGAACACAGCCTTCAGCATGGATTGCACCTCAACATCAATGAAACAAAAATCCTTACAATTGGGTCAGTATGTGGCTTCATGATAAATGGAGAAAAAATTGAGATTGTCTATGATTTTGCTTTGAGTCTTTAATCAACACCTATAGAAGCATCAGTCAAGAAATCAAGACTTATTACTTTGGGAAAAGCTGTTCCAAAAAAAACCTCTTTAAAGTGTTTTGTTGTTGTTGTTGTTGTTGTTGTTTTCTTTTTTTTCTTTTTCTTTTTCTTTTTTTTTTTTTTTTGCAGTACTGGTGGTTGAACCCAGGGCCTCACACTTGCATTCTCTGCAAGTGCTGGGCCACTGAGCTGCACCCTCAGCCTATTTTTTTTAGTTTTTGAGACGGGGTCTCGCTAAGTTACACAGACTGCCTCTGGTCTCAAACTTGTGATCCTCCTGCCTCCGCCTCTTGAGCCACTGGGATTACAGGTGTATTCCACCTTGCCTGGCTAAAGTGTTAAAAAGAAAGATGTCACATTGAATACGAACCTGCTTGACTCATGTTTGGTATTTTCAGTCACATCATGGATTTCTGAAAGCCAAGTGTTGAATAAGGGAGACAGAAGAACTGATGCTTTTTATTTATGGTGCTGGAGATGAATATTGAATATACCATGGACTACCAAAAGAACCAACACATGTGTCCTAGAAGAAGTACAACCAGAATGCTCCTTTGAAGCAAGGATCGCTAGAATGCATCTTACATATTTTAGACTTATGGTCAGAAGGTACCAATCCCTAGAGAAGGACATTATTTTTGGGAGAGTGGGGGATCCACAAACAAAAAAGAAAATCCTCAACTAGATGGATTGATACAGTGTCTGCAACAATGGACTTAAACATAAAAAAGATCCTGCACCTGGCACAATGTAGAGGAGTGCTTCATTCTGTTGTACATAGGGTCATTATAAGTCTGATCCAACTCAATGGCAACTAACAATAACAACAATACAGATCCAGCCTTTATTAGTGTAACTCTTTATAGCAAATCTAGCATCAAAGTCACATCCTTAAAACCAATTTTTATAAATAGGAAAAGAAAATACTAATTTGTGTAATTTTATACAAATTTCATGTTGACTTTGAAATGTAAAAATTCATTTTATTGATTCTGTTTTATTTCTTATATATTGAACAATTTTGAGGAAACTCCAGGAAAGAATGATGTTCAGAAATGTTGGGAAGGAACTGACATTATTATAAAGATTTCCTAATTATGAGTGAAATATTTTCCTAAAGATATAGATAAAAAATGGCTTTTGTAACATGAATCTTACATGTTTTCCGGACTTGTGTTTCAAAACAGACTGCAGTATTAAAACTATTCCATAATTGTCTTGTCTTTAGTATCTCAAGAACTGAAGGAGAAGATAACCCTAATTATGGATCAATTGTCTCAAAATTTCTTCTGTGATAACATTTTTTACTTTGATTAATAACTTTGTTTATGCACTGATTCAGAAAGATAACTGCTGTACACAAAGATTGTAGAAATATTTACACTTTAATCTCATTTCCTCTGGTTGAAACCTGCAGCTGCTTGGCAACAAGAAAGGTTTTCTTTCTGAGATAATTTCCAATGTGATTCAAAATATGATAGTTCTGTTCCACTGGAAAAAATAGGTGCATATTTACCTTTATTTTTTAAAACACAAGCTAAATGTATGGATATTTGAAAGTTTTTGTGCTTAATATCTTCTAATCAAAGTTTCAATTTATGTAAAACAATGATATTAGTACACAGTAAGCTATAATGATAATAATAGTAACAGTAATACATAGATCATGGTAGCACTGGTTTGATTTTGGGTAAATCTAGAGTTACTTGATTAACTATCATCTATCAAATTGTAAGTTGGTAAACATCATTCTTATCTTCAGATTTAATTTCAGTAACTTAGTAAGCTATTTTAGATGATGGATGTTCACAGAAATTGTTCTCTGCCAAAGTTCTGAAATAATTTTACAGACAAAATCTGATGACTATTGATCACTGCCTACATGTAGTTTTATAATGCCATGTCTTCATAAAATAACGAACTCATATTTGAGAACCTTAGGAAATGTCTTTTAGATTCATCATATTCAGAAAGAGTTTAATGTAACAGAATAAGCACAGAATATCAACTCAGACTTTAGTTTGAACATTGGCTTCATTACTTCTCAGCTACCTAATTGGCCAAATTATTTTACCATAGATTTTTAGTTTCCACATCTCTAAAATGGAACTCACAATCATTATTATTAAAAGAGTTTAACTAAGAATGAAGCATATTTAATAGAGGAGTTCGCATTTAGTTGGACCCAATAAGGGTCTTAATGAGTTTTTTTCCAATCATGATTCCACATTGTTCTCCATAATTTCCAGCTTCTTTGATTATTTGCTCAACGTAGAGACTGAAAAGTTACAGTGAAGCATACAGCCCTAACACACACCTTTCTTGACTTTAGATCAGTGTTTCCTCGTTCCGTTCAAAACACTGCCATTAGTATAATTAAATCCTCTTGTATTCCCATTCTTCACAATGTTACCCGTAATTTCTTATAATCCACACATCAAATGCCTTTGTATAGTCAATAAAACATAGACATCTTTCCGGTATTCTCTGCTTTCAGCTAATATTCATATGACATATTCCATCAATTCCTGGAGTATCATAGAGAAAGACTTTATATAAGTGTTTCAATACATGTAGCAGCATTATATGGATTTACTTCTTGTCAATAATTTACTCAATCCAGCCAGGCGCAGTGGCCCACGCCTATAACCCCAGGGATTTGGGAGACAGAGGCAGGAGGATCACAAACTCTAGACCAGAGGCAGTCTGCATAATTTAGTGAGACCCTGTCTCAAAAAGTTAAAAAATGGGATGGTGGTGCTGCTCCGTGGTACAATACTTGCAAAGCAAAGCATGTAAGCATGAGGCCCTGGGTTCAACCCCCAGTAGTGAAAAAACAAACAAACAAACAAACAAAACTTAATCTATGCGATTTCATGAACTTTCCCTTTAGAGCATTTACTTCAAGAAACAAATAATATATTGAGGTTTCTTTAGGCCTTTCTACATTGAGGATATCTTCCTGTATTTTTGTATCAATACTCACGTATACGTTTTGTGATTTTATCCAACAATTCCTGCTTGAAAATAATTAGGTGAATAATAATAAGGGTGAATAATATAAGGGTGAATAAAAATAAGGTTGAATAATATAGAATGGATAATCTGTACTTCTCTGTGAATTATGGCTGAAAATGTGGAATATTATTTAAATTTGTGAAGAAATACCACACCCAGACAAACATTCAAGAATGTGAACAGCTTAGCAAAGTCCTTTCATATTACTAGTAGTTTTTGCTGGTGTGTTTACCTGCATAAGAGAGAAGGAAATGATCCTGTTTTCTTCGTTTCTTACTCCAAAACTTTGCAGAGCCCCTGGCACCTAGAAAGTATTCAATAATATTTGTTGAATAAGTTAATGAATTGTTGTTGTTGTTGTTGTTGTTAGGTGCCGTCAAGTTGGTATCCGATCATAGCAACCCAACGTACAAGCGAAACACTATTGTCAGTGCTTCTCTGCTGTTCATAGAGTTTTCAATAGTGCGTTGATTTTTGGGAGTGGGTTGCCTGGTCTTTCTCCCAAGCCTACAGCACCTGGTGTTCCCAGGCGGTCTCCCATCCAAGTACTAACCAGGCCCAACCCTGCTTAGCTTCCGAGATCGGAGGCCACAGGGCTACTGCTGAGGCTGCAGGCAATTAATTAATAGTACTGTATATTATCATGGTCCATAACGTTCCGCCCAGATCTCTGTCATTCATGTTGTTGTAGTCAGGGGCCATTGAGTCAATCTAACTCCCAACAGCCCTATGTCCAACAGACAAAACGACTACCCCACATTGTGCCATGCCTGGCACTATTGGCATTGCTTCTCTGCTACTCATAGGGTTTTTAATAGCTAATTGTTTCTGGGGTGGACTGCCAGTAGGCTCCCAGGACTAACCAGGCCTGTCCCTGCATAGCTTCCAAGATCTAACGGGAACATACATCAGGATAGTATGGCTGAAGGTCTATCATTCACATTATTGTTGTTGTTAGGTGCCATGGAGTCAGTATCTGACTCATAGCGACACTACCTACAACAGGCGAAACAGTATTGTCAGTGCTTCTCTGCTATTCATAGGGTTTTCAATGGGGGATTGATTTTTGGGAGTGGGTTGCCGGTCCATCTCCCAAGCCTACAGCAACTGGTGTTCACAGGTGGTCTCCCATCCAAGTACTACCCAGGCTTAGCTTCCGAGATCTGACAGGATCGGATGCAACAGTGCTATGGTGGCTGCAGGCATCAGTCATAGAAATAGGAAATTTGTTTTTCATTAGAACAACGAATTTAGGATTACACCTCTGTCAGAAATACGCCAAAGGAGATAGTTTGCTATGGATTCACCCTAGGCTGAGGAGATATAAGGAAATAACCACACCTGCCACCACCATCACAGTGCAGAATCTGAAAATGTCTCCTCCCTTTCCTAATCTTCTCTTACTGTCTGCCTTTTCCTTTCCCCTTCATCTACTGATTCTTCTTTGTCTGTGTGATTTTACAGTGCCAGGGTTGCTTTCCATCCCTGCCATCATCTCTCCCATCTTTCCACACTTTGTTTTCTCCCCTCAACCCTTGCTTCTCTAATTTCTTGGTTCACTTGCACATGCACAGCACACACAGAATCACACCCTCACCTCACACATTTATCTCCCACTCACCCACTTGCTTGGTTTATTATTTTTTTCCTGTCAACTGATTTAAATACTTTATGCATACCTGTGAATAATATTATAATTAGTTTTCAGATCGTATCTACTATACTTTTGTTCGTGAGCATTCAAGAACAGTTTATTTGCCCTTTTTTTTCTCTCTCTTCTTTTAATGGGATATTTAAAAAACTAAAAAGATGTGTAGGTAAATTTATGAGTCATGAGGAAGCAGAGATGAATTAGGTAACTGTGTCTTTCTGGTGCCTACTGCCTTTACCATCATATTGAATGCAAAATAGCCAATTGCATCAAGTACACTCATCTTAGAACAACTGTTACAAAAGTTAAATTTTGATTGCGCCCTCCTCCTCCTCCTCTTCCTCCTCCTCCTCCTCCTTCTCCTCCTCCTCCTTCTCCTCCTCCTTCTTCTATTCTCCACTTTTTACTGTTGAGATCTCCAAAATGTGAAGGTAGAAATCAGGATTTTACATTTTGTTTGGTATCCCCAAATACTAAGGAATTCAGAAATTCCAATCTGAGGTCAAGATACATCATTATCACTTGGAAGGCTTATTGAAAATATTATTGTAATGAAATACTCACTCTATATGTCTGGGGAGAACCCACAAATCTGCATTCTTTCTAACTTTCCAACTGATTCTGGCATGTTGTCAAGTTAAAGAACATTTTTATGGTCATAGCACCTATACCATCTTGAAAAGAGAATAAGAATTTAATAACGTACTCATATAGGTAGTGGAACCATGATTCTCAATCTTCCAGATTAGGAACCTTAAAAGAAGTAAATTTACCAATTTTTGACTAGACAAAAATAATTTCTTCAATACCTTGCCAGGAGGCAAGGATGATCATCTTCTTTTGCTTAACAACAATATCTTAACTAGGAAATCATTCATGAAAATTTATGTGATAAATTCAATTTGTATATTTTCTTTAGCAAAATTGAGGGTTTTTTTTCACTGCTGGAGGTTGAACCCAGGGCCTCATGCATGCTAGACAAGCACCAGTGAGCCACACCTCCGGCCCTTATTTTGTTTCTTATTTTTGAGACAAAGTCTCATTAAGTTGTGTGGACCTGTGATGCTTGTGTTTCAGCATCCTGAGTAACTGGGATTATATGACTGTGCCACTGTGCCTGCCTTGAAAAACAATCTATTTTTTAATGGGAAACAACTGCATTATACTATGAAGCACAGAAATTACTGTTAGGTTCTGTGAAAGAAATACGATTGGTCAATTATTTATATTTTAATTTTTAAAACTATGTTGTTGTTGTTAGGTGTCATCGAGTCGGTATCCAACTTATAGCTACCCTCATAGGGTTTTCAATGGCTAACTGTTTTGGGATTGCCTTGGGAGTGGATTGCCAGGCCCTTCTCCCATTTTTGCGGTGCTGGGAATTGAACTCGGGACCTCAGAGCCTGCAGTGCAGAGCTCTACCAACTGAGCTAAATCCCAGCCCTCTTTAAAACTATAAATACATGCAATAAGCTTTTATCCATAAATTCCAGATTAGGTGAGATGATTTTCCAAAAATAAGTAAATAAATAAATAAGAAAACATCTTTTTAGAATCAAAACAAAATTCTTTTTCTTTTCTTTTCTTTTTCTTTCTTTCTTTCCTTTTTTTTTTTTTTTTTTTTTTTTTTTTTTTTTTTTTTTTTTTTTTTTTTTTTTTTTTTTTTTTTTTTTTTTTGGTGGTACTTGGGTTGATATCAGGTCCTTGCACATACTTCGCAAGTGCTCTACCACTGAGCTTCACCCTCAGCCAATTTTTTATTTTTCATCTTGCTACAGGGTCTCACTAAATTACACAGGCTGTCTCTGGCCAGGAACCTGCAATCCTCTTGCCTCTGCCTCCAGAGTTGCTGACATTACAGGAGTAAAACATATAGGCTAGCTCAGAATTCTTCTTTTATAATGTAAAATGTGATGTATTTTCACATGTTGGTCAATGATGGCTGTGCCACATTCCATCTCTCTGCTTCTTTTTTCTTTATTGTACTGTGCTCTACTCATCACCTTCTATGATGATTAATTATTTCATCCTATTACAGTCAGGGTATATTTGGAAGTATGAGATGGGATGAATAATAAGAGGACAAACACATGGGGAGGAAAAACAATTTCCTGGTATAATAAAATTAAAAATAACTCATCTATAAGGCCAGATAGGTGTCTTCTGAATTCTAAATAATGGCACTTCTTAAATGGAATATTAGATATTAAATATTAATGTTAAAAGATTCATATGACATGAGGGTAGATATTAGATTCTGCTAGGCCCACAAAAATATACATTTTCATATGATCCCTTTGTTCTGACAAAATTTTGTACTTTTGAATAATCACAGATAAAAATCTTAGTAATTCTCCTCAAACATATAAAAATAATGTGAGGGTGCATCTACATTTTAAAACAAACTTATGCCAAACTGCACTTATATTACAGTGACTAAACAAACACAAATAATCCTTAGTGAAGTCCCTTAATTTAAAAATTAAGGATTCACATCATCTCAGTTGGTTTTCATGTTCAGCAATGACTCTTGATTATGATCTAGTTTTTCTAGGAACAGAATCATAAAATCTCAATTCCAAAGAGGTTCAAGACTGAGGGGAAAAAAAAAGAAGAGCTTTAAACCTGGGAAATGAATGAAAGTGAGAGAATTTAACTTGGTTAACTTGGTGCAAAGTACTCATAGAAATAGGATTGTGGGAGAATGAAGTGAATGCTCGGTTTACCATTGTTCACATAGGCTTAGAGTAAACTTTTTAAAAATAAAAATCTACTCTAAACCCAAACTAAACTATATTTATTGGACAACTATCTGCTGATTTAGTCTCATGCCTTCATTTTTGCCTCTGACTTCAATGAATTATAATTTACACAAATAAAATTTTATGTGCGGTTTGATATGATTTGCCCAATTTATGCCATGAAATGGCCACCATAGAATGAAGTATAGATTATCTTTCTGCGAAGTTTCCCTCAACTTGCTTCCACTTTGTAAATAAGCGAACTGAAATTCAGGGATGTTCATCATCTGGTCCTGGGTTAGAGTATGCTTATGGCAGACTGTTTTAAAATTCATTTGATTTAATTCAGAATACTATAATTAGGGTGGGCTGTGTTTCAGTTACCAGCTATAAAACAAAAGGATGGGGGGAAGGGATTATTGTCTCACAACAGAGAAGCAAGGAAATTAAACAACTTGTTAAATAAGATGCAAATGAAATAATCAAAGCAGGAAAACCAAAGGCACCAATGATGGGGTAACCAACATTCTGAGAAAGACAGGGAAGTCAGTCAGGAGGGCTTTACCCAGGAGTGACACTTGAGTTTAATTTTGACTTTCAAACTAGTGAGTAAATACAAGAGGAGGATTTATTTATTAATTCCTGGATTCATTCATCCCATCAAGCATTATTTATAATAGGCTCAGTGTGTCAAGCACTGGGATAGAATCTGAAAATTCAATAGTGAGGCAAAAAGCATCATCTTATCCCCCAAACACATACTGATTTGAAATATGTTCCATTGAAAAAGTAAAGATAGAGCTGGGCGTGGTGGCGCACTCCTGTAATCCCAGAGGCTTGGGAGGCGGAGCCAGGAGGATCGCCAGTTCGAGACCAGAGGAAGTCTATGTAACTTAGCGAGACCCTGTCTCAGAAAGTAAAGAAAAAAAAAACCAAAAAAGGGCTGAGGGTGCAGCTCAGTGGTCCAGCACTTGCAAAGCATGCAAGCGCGAGGCCCAGTGATCAACCCCCAGTACCACAAAAAAGAAAAAGAAAAAGTAAAGATAGTGAAAATCTGAAATAAAAGAACATATTTAGATCTAAGAAAGGCACTGTGGACCTTCCTACATCATTATAATTTTGTTTATAATAAAATAGTAATAAAAAGATAACATAAAAACCAATGAATATGAAGTTGGTTAAATAAATATTGTGTATCTATTCAATACTATGTCACTGAAAAATAATGAAAACTATACATTCTAATGTGAAATGATCGTAGCTAATGTTGCTGAGCACATGTAACATGTTAAGAACTATCCAAGTATACTAGAGTAATTATCATCATTCCATCTCAATGCAGTTTTTTGTTTTATTTATTTAGAGGTACTTGGAGGTTGAACCCATGGCCTTACACATACTTTGCAAGTGCTCTACCATTTGCCTGCACCCTCAGTCCATTTTTTATTTATTTATTTTTATTTTAAGTAAAAGACTTGCTATGTTATGTTGGCCTTAAACTGGTGATCTTCCTGTCCCAGCCACCAGAATTGCAGGGATTACAAGAGTGTCCACCTGTCTGGCTCCCATCTCAGTGTTACAGAAATGAGATACAGAAAGTTTAAGTTAACAAAAATTACAAGGCAGCCTGGATTTAAACCTAGGCTTTTGGTCTTATACTTATCAGTCCCAAATATCATAAAATTGTAAAGTTTTATAATATAATACACAAATATACACATAAAATATATGCATATATGATTTTAATTTTGTTAAAATAAGTAAGAATATATATTTTATAAATGCATAAAACTCTAAGGGATAAATATAAAATATACATGTTATAATGTTTATCTAAGAAAATTAGGATTGGAAGGAATAAGAGTCTCACTATTTTCTGCATCTCTGTAATGCCTTATCAACTTTTATTAGAACTGTGCTTCACTTTTATGCTTAAAAATGTGAAACTAGGTAAAAATAAAATTATTTTTGATATCTAATTAAGTTATATATCAAGTAGACTCTGGAAAACCGTTGCAGGGGGTAGCATTTTCTTTTAAACAAATAAAAGTTTAAAAAATCTTTGTAGGTTTCTTAAGATGATCAGAACAAGATTGATTCATTTTGATTGTCAGAGTAATATGAATTAACTGCCAATGCTAACCTGTGTTGGTGGTAGCCTGCACTGATTGTTAAGATATCAAGATGAACAGTCCTGAGATCATTCATTCTATCTAGTTGGACATGTCCATAACATGAGGCAACCACATGGCATCAGGAGAGCGTCTCTATTGTCTACTGCACACTATACATTATAATAACTAATTTTCTAATTAATGCTTTATCTGAATTAAAATTCTATTCACTGAATTCAATGTTAGAAAATAAAGTTTGTGGAAGAATAGGATTATTAAACTACTACATAAGAGCAGAAACTTGAAAAATAATCGGCTAAGTTTTGACATATCGTCTCTTAAATATTTTGCTTTAAAGCTATCTTTGTGAGTGTTTTGTATGGGGAAAATAATCCCTAATGTTTATTGCCTCCAGCCATACATACCACTGTGGCATTGGATCCTGTCAGATCTCGGAAGCTAAGCAGGGTCGTTAGTACTGGTTAGTACTTGGATGAGAGACCACCTGGGAACACCAGGTGCTGTAGGCTTAGGAGAAGGACCCATCAACCCACTCCCAAAAATCAATCAGCTAATGAAAACCCTGTGAATTGCAGAGAAGCACTGACAGTAGTGTTTTACCTGTTGTACACAGGGTCATTATGATTCAAATACCAACTTGATGGCACCTAACAACATTTATTGAACTAAATGTCATATCTTTATATTTATATTAAATAATTTGATTACTTACAACAAACCTAAGTGGTAGAAATTATTCCACCCAATTCACCACTAAACGAGGAAAGATCACAGAAATAATTTCTCCAAAGTCATATTTTAATAAAATATAATAAGGTTTTCAGGTTTCCTTTTAGTACTGAGGCTTATACCCAGGGCTTCATGCATAGTAGGCACATGCTCCATCAATAAGCTATACCCCCAGCTTCTTTTATATTTTTATTCTGAGACAAGGCCCCCTACCTTGCACAGGCTGCTTCTGTTTCCACAACAGGGATCCTCCTGCCTCAGCCTCAAAAGTAGAGGGAATTACAGGGGTGTACCATGGTATAGGACTAACAACAGTGTTTAAATAAATGTCTACTTGGCTTATCACTATAATCTTAATATATCTACTTCCCTATAGATCTATTATTTTCCACATTTTTATCCAATTCTACTTATGCTTTATTTAAAATAATGACTTTCCACTTCAAATATATACTAAAGCATTTAGCATTTACTCTTCATAATTTAATGGGCTGATTCATGTGAACTTTTCTAATTAAAAATACTTAAGAGCCAAATATATTGCTTAGAAAATTTTGTTTTATACATACATATATATATATATATATATATTAGAGTCTGATTTTATTGTTACTAGAACAATCAGTATTTGTCTTGTTGGGATTTTCAATCAAACTCATTAATTATATATGTTCAAGATACTATATTATCTTATGTTGATGCAGCTGTAGAATCTGAAGTCACCTACAATGAATACCAGGTAGTTCTACTTTAAAATGAGTTTCCTAAAGTAAACTGTGCAGATATTTTGATTTTGAATTATAATTCTAAATACAAAATTTCTTTCTGTAAAACAGTCATCCTATTGTTTCAAAGTATATTATGATCTATTTAAATTTGAAAATCTATTACATAGAATTAAAATTTTTTCAACTAAAAATTACTATTCAAGATCTTATCTTCAATTTTAATATTTGAGTATATATTTTAACCATCAACTCATGTAACTATAATGTTTTTAAAACATTTAGTTAATCATTTTAGCATTTCCTGGATTAAGAAATGAACAAATCCTCAATACAGAAAATATTTTTATTTGGTCAAGTAGGCTATTCAAGATTAGTGTAGCTGTTTAGTATTAATGATGGCTACCTCTTTTTGTGAAAATAGCATCTCTGAGAAGTGAAGTTCTTTGTTCTGGTGAAGAGGAGACCTGATTATGGGCAAACCCAGTACCTTCCTGCCCTATTATTGACCTCGACTTTGACCTGGCTGGACCACCCTCGCAGGAATGAAGGGTAATAAAGTCCCTTGGCTGACTCAAACTGGAGTTTAAGCAAAGCAGAGATAATCAATCACCTACAATTAAGTGTTGTGGTTTTGTGATGTAGACATTTACTGGGAACTGAACTGAGATCACCAAACACCATTCATTTAAGTTTTCAGGGCTGTCTCAGAAAAGGATCAAGGGTATTTTAACTAGTACTTCAGGAACTATTTACCCGATTCAGAGTACAGAGATATAATCTTACAGGCAGAGAAAAATGGGGGATGGGAGAGAACAAGGAGAAAATGGGCATTCCAAATAATAATGATAGACTTACTGTAAACAAGGGTTTAAGCAAAAAGAAGTAAAATGTCCTTCAGGACATATTAGCTTTCTTAATGTATCTCAAACTCTGAACTAAACTAATTAATGGCTCACATTTCTCAAATGAGGAGTTCTATGCTTTTGCTACCAGAGATTTGCATCCTAAATTCAATTTTGGAATATTAGGAAAAAATGATCAGATTGTGTTTGGTTCTACATTTCAGGATGTTATTCCAACATCATGCCTCTTCTCTGCTCTGACCCCATCTTTCCCAAGGTATTTTACTGCTTCTGAAGATCAGGATTCTCTTGATCTGTTTTAAATGACCCTGTCTCCTAAACTCCAATCCCACTATGACCTTTCTCTTTTTAACTTTACCCCTGAAACTCACAAACACTTTTTTAATGGAAAAAGAACCCTGTTAACTAGCAAAGCAAAGCTACATTTAATATTCTAATACACCCAGCAAGAAGCAGAGTAGTTTCTTTTATAGAGGTTTGAAGCACACCATCAGATGGTTGTCACTGATTAATATAGAGCCTGACTTGGGCAATAGACGTGGGTTTGTTTATTTGTCTCAGACTGAAGTTCCTCCTGCTTCACTAGGAAATGACATAGCTAGAGGCTGTGTGTGTTAAGATACTTTTAGAGGCTGGGGTGTAGATAGTGGGATTGCATGTTCTTTTGTCTTGTCTAAACTAGATGCTAAGTACTTTAAATATTTATCAGGGCTATTTTGGAATACTTTGATAAAATCTATAGTAATAGCATGTGCTCTATAGTCACTTGGTAGATATGAATGATTTGATGAAATTTATTCATCTTTAAATTATTATATTAAATAGGTAGCTTTATTTTAAAGTCAGAGATCCTAGCTACATGATTTGGAGCCACTTGAAAAGATCCATGGCATGGTAAGCTTTTAAATCAACACATTATCATCTCTAAGAGAGCTCATATTCTCTGAGTGTTGTGATAGAACAATACCTTTGAAATTTCTGTTACTAGACAAAACAAATCCTGTTTTTGGTTTTGTTTTTGTTGTTGTTGATAGGGGCCTTTGAGTCAGGTCTGACTCATAGAGACCCTATGTACAACAGAAGAAAACACTCCAGACACATGATTTATTTATGCTTAAGCCCATTGTTGCAGTCATTATAGCAATCCATCTAATTGAGGGTCTTTCTTTCATTGACCCGCCACTCTCACAAACATCATGTCCTTCTTCAGGCATTGTCCCTGGTGACATCATGTCCAAAATACATAGGATGAAGTCCAGCCATTCTTGCTTCCTAGGAGCACTTTGGTTGCAAGTGCTGGACCACTGAGCTGAGCCCCCATCCAATTTTTTTTTTTTTTTTTTTTTTTTTTTTTTTTTTTTTTTTTTTTTTTTTTTTTTTTTT